>JANUYF010000015.1:5568398-5830898 GCA_026167975.1 Phrynosoma blainvillii
TTGCCTTGAAGCTTGTTCTCCAGGTTGCTCTCCATGGTCCTGAACTCTGCCTGCCGTCCCATGCCCAACTAGAATGCCCTTCTGGATCTTGTGTGAAATGCCAACCGGTGAACGGGAGCACCAGACATGGACAGATCAATCCAGCACCTGTCCCCCTGCTCTCCTTGCTCCCTGACTTTCCTTCAGACCATTCAAAGGACCTCGGTGCATCAGCTGCTCAACAGCGCCATGATCCGGCATCCATTTATGTCACAATAAACTCAATTGTCTCTCTAAACAGCATGCTTCCAAACTAACTCAATTGCTCTTTGGGATGATGTCAAGGAGAGTCTGGCCGAAATAATGCTTATATTTTTCCCCACACTTTTTTTTCCAATTGACCCATTCAAGCTCTGGGTTTTGAAAGCTATTAAGCAACACATGATACCCACACCTCTCGTGGAAGGGGAAACATTTGCAAAATAGGATATATAGGTCAATGCTTAGCTCTCCAAGACAGAACCTGGGGACAAACTGCACTCTAGTGTCCTGAGGAGGAATAGCATCATCTCTTCTCTCTCTTCTGGCACAAGAATGAGGAATAAAAGACGGTCCGGAGGCATTGTTTGGGTCTCTAAGCCTGAGTGCTTTGCTTAAAGCTGTCAGCTCCTGTGTCATTAGGATTACCAAAGGAACTGTCATTGCCAGAGAAATAGTCAGGTGGAGAAAAGAAACTCTAGAAGAACTTAAGCCCTGCTATAGACAGAGGAGTCTTTGGAGAAGCCAGATTTCCAGGGGAAGAAGACAGGAGGGCTAGAGACTCAGAAATTAGGGATATATTCACAGCTGTTCATTTCCAGGCTGAAAAACAGCTAGAAAACCCCAGTAGGGATAATGTTAGAGAGCAGCAAAATATCTGTGCTGTTTGTCCCAGGATTCAAGCATCTTGAAGTTTTGCAGAGGAATCATTCTCTAGAAAAATGTGCAGGGTCTGTTTGTTTGGTTGATTGATTGACTGATTGATTTTTTTGCACCAAAAACATGTTTTCTGCACAGAAAACCCATGTCGGTGAGCTTTTTTTGCACAAAAAGCCACATGTACCTCTCTGCAGAATAATTCCTCTGCAATGTTTTGGGATGTTCAAATGCAAAAAGAATACTGTAGATAAATATTCATTTTCTCTGGTGCTGTGGAGAAAACTAGAGTACTCATTCATCCTTGTATGTGAGGATGAAACAACTAAAGATTTGCATCCCCATCTGACCAAGATACACACAGGGAGGGATCCATGTGCCAGCTCTTTCCCTCTTCCCTAGTCGAGGATTTATCGCTAGCGCAGAATATAGTGGGATTGTTGCTTCCTTTGATTGGAAACTATGGTTCAATTAAAGAAGGCTAAAATATTATTTACTTTCTTTCCTGAAGCATCACACTCCTGGCTGATGTTCAACCTATGGTGAACAATAATCTCAAGGCCCTTTTCATGTGTAATACTGCTAAGCCAAGTATCCCCTATCCTATACCTGTGTTATTTGAGAGTTGTGGCCTACATTTGGCCTTGAATTGTTCATTCTTACATTTACATCCTTGAGATTTGTATCCTGATGACTATTGCCTGGAAAAAACATTTGCAACTCTGCCAAACCCCAAGGGACAGAGTCATCCTTTGAAGAACCTACTCTCTCAAACCCAAACTGCAGCTCTCTGTCAAGGACTCCTTTATTCTATTTTTAAAAACATTTCCCTGGGTTCTTCCTCAACTCATTGTAAAGTTGGCACTTCCCTAAGAGACAAAAAATAAAAGCCAAACCTTTTACTAACAGCCTATTGTCACTGACTTTTTCTCAAGTGCCCATGATCCTATAGATTTCAGTAATGGCACCACATTAATAAGGCAATAAAGTCATGTACGGGTGTTCGCTTGGGCTGTTAAGTGGAGAGCAATCTGGCTGAAACGTCCACAGACAAATGGGAAAAGATTAAAAAAGAGCAAAGTGAAGTGGATTTTGATGAACAGGGGGAATACTCTGCTTCACTTCACCTTTTAATGCAAAACTGTGTGTTACCCACTCCAGTTGAAGAGAAACGGTATAAATGCATTAATTTCTATCACCACTTCTTGAACTGAAGCCAACTCGGTGGGGTTGAGAGTTCAATGCAATTCTCCCTTGTCTTGTTTACCGACCGAACAATAAAAGTCTAGGGTCTTGAGCTACAAAGTCAGTAGAATTATACAGCACAGCTAATGCTCAACTTCGTGGTTGCTGCCGTGTGCTTTCAAGTCATTTCTGACTTATGGCAACCCTAAGGTGACCCTATCAGACTTGAGATTGAATATTACAGGTTTCAGTACAATTCCCCCCCCCCCCAAAAAAATATCTCTGAATGGAAAACTAGTACCTCAGGAAGGTTCCAGTTTAGTTTTCCTCTAATATGCCAGCTTTCTTTGGGAGGTTGTAATAATAATAATAATAATAATAATAATAATAATAATAATAATCGTGTTGAATCTATGTATGTGCCCATTAGCATGAATCCTATCGATTTAGTCCTAATTACAGTAAACCTATTTAATTAATTGTTGATTAGTTCTGGCAAAGACTTCTGCAGAACTAGGAAGCCTGCCCCCTTTGTGACATTTCAGGGGTCCCAATAAAGGTGCTACAAACTCTGAATTTTGCTTTGGTTTTTACACATGCATCTAACCATAATTTCTTTTTTTCTTTCCCTTCTCCTCTGGAGCTAAGGCCGATGGACAACAGAGTGGCTACCAGACTGGAGTGAGGCAGCCTGGCACAGATTTCAAAAGAGACGACATGGGGGAAGAACACAGCCAAGAAATAAACACAAGAAAGTCCAGACACTACAAAGAAGAGACTTTCCCCAACCTGTAGCCAAATCTCCCACTGTGGATGGAGCATGATAACATGAGGAACCTGTTTTCCTTTGCAGGGTTTTCCATGGTTCTCAGTGGAAGGTGGCATGCACTGTCTGAATCTGCCACACAGGCACATGTGGCTTCTCATTAATGAGACTCCATACAGGAGCATGAAACAATACCTTCTCAAGCTGCAGACACCTGTCGCAGTAGAATGGTGTCACTTTTTAAAATAATAATAATAATAGCAACAGGAAGAAAGCAAGAAACTCAACAAGCCAGCTTTGCTTGAGTTATTATCTCCTTCTCTCAAAATTCTCTGACTACTGTACTGCATTTTAAGTGTTTCCCCAGTTTTTACGGTGGGATCAAAGCCCCAATGTGCATTTGAAGAGTCAGAGATCTGGGAGAAAAGGAGAAAACACACATACTCACCAGGGGAGGAGAGGGGTGGATTCTTCGCCTTTGCAAGAGGTGGGTCTTCCTTGATGTTGCCTGAAGGTTTTGTAGGCGTCCCAAGGCGTTTCTCGGAGCCAGCAGAGAAGTGGAATTGGATGGTTCCAGATTCAACTTGCTTCACCTGCATTCCCCCCCCCCCCAAAAAAAAAAAGTGAGAGAGGAATGAGTAAGCATATCTTTTCTGCATATTTCCAGGATGCTGCAGTGGAGGAGTCTATGGTAGGGGTGGGCAACTGCATTGGCCATGAAGGGGTGGTAATTTTTACCCCCAGCCCCTCTCCCTTTGGCTACAACAAGAGAACCAAACACAGCCTAATTTACCTCATGACCTTCCTGGTTATCATTTTTGGCAGGTATTTGGCTCAAAAATGAGTGCTTTGCAGAGGAATTTGGAAAGCTAAATTGCCAAATTTGCAACAGATTTTCTGAAAAAACAACAACTGAAAACATGCAAACCTCTTATAATCTCACCCAGCAGAGAGAAAACCTGGAAAATTATTCATTCCTCCATTACAAGAATGAAATATCATTCTTCAGACTACTAGCCTAAGGACTTGCCTTCCCAAGAGACTGATTTGGGGGTGTTTTCTCACCTCTTCTGAGCTCATGGCAGCCGGGGGCGTCTTGTAAACCAGCACATGGTTGGGATTATGCTGGGCTCCTCCTTGCAATGGAAGGACCACATCCAAGGAAATCGCATCCAGTGAAGGGTTCCAGACGGCCCAGCGGATGGAATGCATGTAGGACGGTGTCCTCAAAGAGGTAATGGAGGATGCCTGAAGTGTAAAATGGGTTGGAGTGGGGAAAGTGGGGAGAGAATAGATTTTAACCCAAGGTTTTGCTAAATCAATATATACATACATGAAGGCAAAAACTGGAACACATGCATAATATTCTCTCTCTCTCTCTCTCTCTCAGTCTTGACTTACCAACTCAGGTATCAAACCAGGGAGCAGCCTCAATAACTAAGACTCTGTTTCCAGCACCTGCAAACTCTAGCGTTAATCCCACCAAGGTTGTTCCAAAAATGTGGGTCAGGTTGGGGACAACATGGCCCTCCCATGATGAAGTAATTCATTTTCTCTGGGACAGGCTGAGAAGCCTAACAGAAACCAGGCAACATCCCCAAGCTGTCCCATCCACAATTCCCTTTTGGTCCGGCTCCCCTGAGAAGGAATGGTGCTTGGTGAAGCAGTCTTTGAAGGCCCTCTTCTCCCAAAAGGGACTCTCCAAAAAGCTCTCCAAATCCAAATGTGCAACACTCCCAGTTAGAACTGAATCTCTCTCCTGGTTCCCTGTCAATTGCTCATGATGAAAGCTGTAACGGCCATCCGCTTTGGGATTATCAAGCCTCCAGAAACGGGGAGGGCAGAGGTTAATTGGGTTGAGTGTGAAGCCACACAGATGGCTGGGCATTGGAGGCATGCTAATCCACCTGTCTCTTAGTCACATAACTGGTCAGACTGTCTGGAACAGGAGCTTGACTGGGTCAGGATATTCATCTGGCTGGACTTACTGGCAGGTGCTACTTGCTTTGTGAGAGCGGTTCCCTCCTTCTGCAAGGCCCTCATTTTCCCTGGCCATAGATGGCTCACCTGCCACCCATTATTTTGAATGCAAAATACAAGTAGTGGGCACTGAGTAAAGAATAGGGCCCCCCTGAGAATGTCAGCACAAAAAAGTTTCTAGTCCTTACAGGAAAGGTGCCCTGTGCTGCTCCTTGCCTCTCCTAAGGTGGAAGAAAACCAGAATGTAGGGTCCAAAGGGGCTCCAATGGCACTGTGAATGCTCAGGTCCCATTATATGCAATGGGGAAGCAAAGAGCCATCCCTTGTATAAAATGGCAAAATCAAGGGTTGCTTTTTGGAATTTATACATTTTTGGAATATTTTCAAGCCATGGATACAGAGGGATGGCTGTAGTGTGAAAGAGACAGCGGCTGATACAGACCCATCATTCGAATGCAGCTCTGCATGGACAATCCAGTTCAGTAGGATTGAGAAAGGTGAGGAAAGGAAAAAGGATTCAGTCCTTGCTATTGATCTTCCACCAGAAGACCTTTGATGTCATCCAGCTGTGTGCTGAATTTGAACAGAAGCACAACCAAGCAAGCCTCTTTCAGGACTGGGCAAAGAGAACTTTCTTCCACTACAAAAAAAAAAATCACTTGTGTGGCTATAAATATTAAAAAGGGTGCACCTGGCATTCCTAGTAGTAAAAGAAATATTGGAGTCAATAGAAAGAAACAAATATTTTGCCCTCATCAGTGTCAGATACACTGGCAATTGCCACCCTTGGGAAAACGGAAGTCAGAGTTGCGTGACACTTTAATCAGGGCGATGGTTAAAACGTTGCAGATGTGCCAAATAAATGACACACATATTTGAGATCCCTAGACCTCTTGATCTGGCATGGGGTTGCAAAAGTTAGGGGACGGGGGGAATTCTGGGGGGACCTGTTTCTTCTCCTAGCCCTTGTACTATCATGCAGAAGTGCCTGAAAGTTGTAGTCCAATAAAAATAACTTCTCCAGGCTCTGAATATTAGCCAATTAACTCCATCATTGAACAAAGAGTTTTTGAATATAAGCCCTCCAACTTTGCCCCCAAGTGGTTTCCAAATCCCCGCCAGCCATGACTGTCACCCTCGAAGGCAACATCGCAACTCCAACAGATGTCAATGTGTTGACTCGATTATCTCCATCTTTTCACTCTTATCAAGTTTAAATTCTCAATGCGTGGGAGATGGAAGTGCCTTTATCCCATCTTAATCTTCTCCCATACATTTCTGCTAATTCAGTGATGGAGTCCCTCCTTTGCTTTGACGGCAACACAGCTGTGACATATGGAAAACAGGATCAAGCTAGAATCAAACCTGTCTCGGCAGAAGCATCAGCATTAGCATCAACAAGCTTCCCATATGACTCAAGAAATATTGGCTGAGTGCTGGCATGCCCTAGATCAAGACTCTTTCTCTGCTGTGACCTCAATAATTTCTTTAATTAAAGCAAATCCAACCGAAAGAGAGTTGACAGCTTCCAAATACATTTTCTGGAGTGCTTCCGTGTTCTGTGTTTGAACAGCTAGCAAGGAGATTTAACAACAGAAGCTAAAGAGGATGGAAGCTTTCATAATCTAATTTGTGGTGTGTTCCATGTGGCATTTTTGCAAAGCATTGGGACACGGTGGTGGAAACAGAGTTTGGGAAATCCCTTCGGGGGGACAACAACCCCCAGAATCCCCCAGCTGAGTATATACAGTGAGGTGCTGAAGCCATGCATAACAGAGTAGAGATGAATTCAAAGATATAGCCGTGTTAGTCTGTAGAATAGTAAGTAGAGAGATCTTGTACCACCTTTGAGACTAAAAGAAGTTGGCAGCATGAGCTTTTATAGACTCAAGTCTACTTCCTCAGATGCATTTGGTCAGAGTAGAGATGAGACGAGGCTCAAATGACTGCTCCTAAAGCAAATTAGGCTTAAATTCTCACTAGAGGCTGACTAAATTAAGTCTGTCATACTTAGGACATGAGATGATATGACTCACTAGAAAAGACAACCATGCTCAGGATAGTGAAAGGTGAGAGCCAGTGTGGCGTAGTGGTTTCAGTGCTGGACCATGACTCTGGAGACCAGGGTTCAATTCCCCATTTGGCCATGAAAACCACTGGATGACCTTGGGCAAGTCACATGCTCTCAGCCTCAGAGGAAGGCCATGACAAACCTCCTCTGAACAAATCTTGCCAGGAAAATCCCATGGGTTGCCATATGTTGGAAACAACTTGAAGGCACACAACAACAGCAATAAGTGAAAGGCAGTAGGAAGAAAGGAAGACGCCATGACACATAGATTGACTCAATCGAGGAGGCCAAGGCTGCCCTAAATTTGCAAGACCACCAGAGCAGAAGAGTTGGGACTGGGTCTCTTGGAGGTCTCTTATTCATAGGGCTGCCGTAGGTTCAGTTTTAACTTGACACATCTAACAACAAGATTCCCCAGGTACCATTATCCTCAGTAACAGATGGGTTAAGAATGTCATTACAAGTATTCATCTAAAAAGGCTTCTTCCATGTCCTGTTTTGCCCTCCTAAGAGGCCACCTACTGTCGCTGGTATTCCACCATTTAGCAAAAATCTGGCTCTTCCACAGAATAGTCAGCCAAAGGGGAAAGGAGCTTGAATTGTAGGATATAATGAGCTGTTTGCTGCCTGGTGGATTTCTTTCTTTCTTTCTTTTTTAATCTGATGTTGCTTGGCAACTCTTTCCATGTGTTTTGATTTCTTTTCTTTTTTAAAAAAAAAATTGAATTCATTCCTACAGTTGCCTTGGGTGCGCCCCTTTGTCAATTTAAAAAGGATATAATTGGTTATTCATAAATAACACAAGCAAAACAGACTAGCACATGTCTAGGAACTTTTCAGCAATGGTGTCCCTAACAAAAAATCAGGGGGAGGTTTTTAAAAAAATCTATCAATTTAGTCATATTGAGTTGAGAATCTACAGTTCTCCTCTAAAACTTTCAGGGACAGAAGCCGTGGGAATCACCTTTATATCTTTGCACCCACTAAGGATCACATGACTAGCCAAAAATAATGTAAAAGAGAACCCCAACGAGGCCAGAAGTCCACTTCTGGATCTCAAGAAAATGGGTATTTTGTGTGGTTAAACAGTACAGGGAGGCCTTGCAACCTATTTAAAAGGTTTATCATTGAACCCGAAGGTTTCCAAAAACAGCAGTTCACCTTATAGAGAGATCTTGTAGCACCCCTGAAACTAACTGAAATAAAGAAGTTGGCAGCATAAGCTTTTGTAGATTTCAGTCTACTTCCTCAGATGCATTTAGGGTTAGGGTTAGGGTGAAGTCTATGAAAGCTCATGCTGCCAACTTCTTTATTTCAGTTAGTGTCAAAGGTGCTACAAGATCTCTCGACTAACATGGCAATATCTTTGAATTCTACCAGCAGTTCACCTTGTTCTTTTTGTCCAGAAAGAGGTCAGTCTGGAGATCCTGGATGACTTGAGGGCCACAAGAAAATCTTAGGGGGTTGTATATGGCCCTGGGGCCATGCTTTTCCTACCCTTACATCAACAGTAAGATGTAGGACACTTTTTTGCACCTTCGGAAAAGCTGCTGATGAAGTCCGTTGCAAACACTGTGATAGAAGAGTCGCTTTTCCTCTAGGGTGAGAACACACATTATTCTCCTCCTTTCTCCCTGGAGACCTGTGGCCCGTTCATTTGTTATATTTTCTGACAATGTATTTGTCAGAACAAGGCTGCTCATTCCAAGAGTACGGGAGACCATCAAGCAAGGAGCACGAGCAGAGCATGACATCTCAGGCCATTTCCGAAGCCTCCGGGGAAATCAAGCGTTGGGTTGATGTATCGTCTGACAGCTTCCATTGTCTCCATGATGGAGCTGCCACGGACGGAGGACCAACTCTCCAAGCTTCTCGGCAGCTGGTAGATGGAGGAGAGAGGCTGAGCAATGGAGGAAGCCAAGATCTGGGCAAGCTGAGATGGTAAAAGCAAACTGCCTACTAAGACCCAATTAAGTGCTCAATTAACAGCCCACCAGTCTTTCTGACAACTTCTGCTCCTTTCCCAGCAACTGCAGGGACGCGAAGTAAAGGCAGAGAGCCAAAGGAAGGCCACTGTCCAAATTCCAGTTTTTTGAAAGAAAAATGAGACAGCAGGTGAAGAGAGAGAGAGAGCGCAGCCATGGCCAGATGGCCAACACAACGTTGCCACACTCCCTGATGTCCCAAGAGCTTGTTGTCCTCTCTTGAAAATATTTAGGAAGGAAATTAATGAAAAAGCTAACTCTGCATTTTAATTAACAGCTTCAAAGTAAAAAAAATTGTATCAAAGGGAATGAGAACAAGAACTACAGTCTACATTTCTATCTACATCTGGGTCTTCATAGAGGACACAGGCAGACAATTTTGGGATGTTTAGTGGCCGATTCTCTATCCCAGGGCCCCTGAGTGACTGGCAAAAAATCCCCCCCCCAAAAAAAACAAAACCCTGGAAGTGGCTGGAAGCTTACTTCTGGTGTTGAAAATGGCATTTTTCCTTAAACTATAACTATATAGTTACAAGCCATTTCAAAGAGGAACACAAATTGGGAGGTAGCTAAGGAAACAGGGAGGGCTGCCCTTCCTGGGCTCAGCTGCAGATGTTTTTAAAAAGTCATGTAAAAAAAGGAGTTTGAACAAACCACCAAGGATGGGTAGATATAATCTTTGCAGTTCAGGACTTATTCTGTGAAAAATTCACACAGGATTGTTGTGCACAGAAAACAGCATTTTTTGTACAAGAAAAAGTATTTTCTGTATGGAAACTAACATTTTCTGCTGCACAAAAAGGTGCTCTTTTCTGCACAGCAAATGCTGTAATTGAAGATTTATTCTATGTAAAAATTGCACATGGGTGATTTGCATATACAAGAGCACAGAAAACAGCAGGAATTCGTATTTCTGAATTGAAATATTATTTTCGACGAATAACATGTTGGTTCCTGTGCTGAAAATGTTGCTTTATGAGCAAAGCAATCACATGCAAATTTTGGATAAGTAAATGCAAATTTTGGATAATTTTGGATAAGTATCAATTTTCGGATCGCCTTTGGAAACTGCGTGCTTTTTCAAAGACTTTCTCACAGTGGGAAGAAAAATGCTAAAATTACTCGTTGCACTATGAAGCCCTGGTGCTGCAACAAACCACCATTCTCATAATTCCATTGCATTGAGCCACAGCATTAAAGTGGTGTCAAACTGGATTATTTCTGCAGTGCAGATGCAGCCACAGTTTGCTGGATAGCCTGGACTTGGGCCTCACAACCAGCACTTTAATTGTACCCCGAAAAGGGGGAGTTGTACGATCTTCTTAACCAGCCCCAGTTAACTCTCTGGTTGCAGTTGTGGGCCAGCTCTGCTCTCAAAGAGTCTCTTCACACAAGCATCCCAGATTGGTCCCCCCTCCCAATTCTGCTCCATGATGGCTTAGTGGGCTCCAGCACTCCATTAAGACAATACTACTTACAGCGGATTTATGAACTACAGTAGAACCATCTGGCACCAGGTCAAAGGAAGCAGTGAGTTTCGCATCTGCTTTCCTAGCCTTAAATAATTTTAAAGGGACTTAAAAATCAATGGGAACACGTTGTTGTAATGTGCATAAGCCTTATGACATGCTGCAAATCTTCCCCAGCCGCTCCCTGGAAGGATCGCTGCCATAGGAGGCAGGGATGGCCTTTTTGACAGCGGCAAAATACCAGACACAAGCCGTTTCCATTATGCCGCCCAAAATTAGTTTTCCTATTGCTCTGCTCTGTCATTATATTTCCCCTCTTGATGGGCAGCAGCAGAGGACTCCCTCCTTCATTTCCATCCCGCCTCTTTCTTTCTGATTATGGACGCAGCACAGGTTTACAAATTCATTAAAACCAGCCATCACTTCAACCAAGATAATAATGCAATGCCAAGGCCCAACTCTAGAGGAAATTTATTGGAAGCCTCTATAGATAGCTCCAAAGATTTCAGGGAAAAAAAGGAATGTTTTGATAAAACATCATAGGAAGACTGAAGTCTAGTCAGTTGAGAGGAAGTCCAATTCCCTGTGGTGCCACCCTGTTGCCAACTTCCATGGGATGGGGTCCAGCCCCTCTGAGAGACCAAGGGGGAGGAGGATAAAGTTCAGGGCAAAGTCAGTGCTTCCTTAATCTGGAAAGATTAAGACTAGTCTGGTGCACCAACAATGGACTTTCCTGGACAGGGATAATTTAGCCACAGTAGTCCACAAACTGGTAACTTTCTAATTAGACTACCAAGTACCATCTAGTCCAACTCCATTCTGCCATGGAGAAAGAAGACACAATCTAAGCACTCCCATCCAGACTCTGTTTAAAAACTTCCAAAGAAGAAGACTCTACAAATTCAGAGGCAGCGTCTTCCACTATCTAACAGCTCATACCCTCAAGAAATTCTTCCTGATGTTTACTTGGAATTTCTTTCCCTCTCGTTTGAATCCATTGCTCCATGTCTTAGTCTGGAGCAGCTGAAAACAAGTGTGTTCCATCTTCAATATGACCTCCTTTCAAATATTTAAACATGGCTCTCATGTCACCCCTAATCTTCTTGTCTCCAGGCTGAACATACCCAGCTCCCTTAGTTGCTCCTCAGAGGGCTTGGTGGCTTCCAGACCTTTCACCAGCTTGTCCACATCCTTCTTGAATTGTGATTCCCAGAACTGGACACAGTATTATTCCAGGTGAGGACTGACCAAAAGCAGAATAAAGTGGCACTATTCCTTTCCTCGATCTAGACACTATACTCCTATTGATGCAGGTTAGGATCACATTCTGATGATGGAATTACTGCTTGAGGCATAGAAACTCAAAGAGGGGTGGTATAGAGAATTTATGTTTACTTTTTAGGAATAGTTTTGAAGCATAAATCTGAGCTGAATGCAGGCAGCATGTTAATTCGCTCTAGCTATATGATAGCATCCCCAGGGACAAGTGAGGGAAAAGGCAAGTGAGGGAAAGTGAGCACCAGAGCATTTTAACTGGGTAGCAGTTTGAGATATTCTCTGCAAATAAAAGAAACAAAACCAGGGAATCCTTTCAGCTTCCAGTATCATTTATAGTTTTGAACTATGGAGGCTGTTTCTGCCCTCTTTCTTTTCTTATCAAAAAGCCCTCACCCCAGAGCTAGGGATGCCAAGAGGAGTATCATGTGAAAGCTGACAGGCAGTGCAGTTCAGTCAATTACAACCACCAGAAAGTGAAATGGCCATCGTGTTACCCATTTTCACCTTCTTTTGAGCACTGTCTTCAACCAGACAGCTTATAGCTATCCTATAGCAACATTATTTACAAGCCAGACAGAAAAGATTGAAAGCAAGAACTTACTTATTGTCATGATAATAGAGCAGAGCCAGGAACGCATCACTATTCTGTGGTTTCCCAGTATCTATCAAGCAGCCATTTATAAGCTTTTTAAAGACTCACTACAGAAATGGGGGGTTGAGGAGCAGAATGGGCAAACAACCTCTGAATACTTTTTGCCTTAAGAAAAGCTATGGAATTCATGGGCTCACCATAGGTCAACAGATGTCTTCAAGGCACATGTGCACACAGATACACATACAAAATTATGAGAAGACATTGGGAGGTCAAGGGCAGCCATGGTGATGGAAACCTGGGCCATTTTCCAGAGGAAAAAGCCAAAGAGGCGGGCAGAGACACACTTCCTACCTTAACGTCAGATCTGCGCACCACAGAGAAGACATACTCCAACAGGAAGACCACCGCGAAGGCTGGGTGATGGACCATCTCTGTCAGGTGGATGCGACTCCTCAGGACAAGTGCTTGCCTCTCTGGGCTGTGCTTAGAAGGCCAGGAGAGAGCAAGTGAGAAGGACCGGTGAGAAGAACATCCTTTGCTTCTAAAGGCCATCCAACCTCATACAGTCACGCAAGGGTTGGAGTTGCATGGCCCCCAAGGCGATGGACTACAACTCCCAGCAGACCCTACCCACCAGGGGCAATATAATAGCATTTTAACACCACTTTAATGGCCGTGACTCTATCCTACAGATTTGTAGTCTGGTGAGGCACCAGAGTTCTCTGGCAGACAAAGCTGAATACCTCACTAAAATACAAATCCCAAAATTGTGTAGGATGGAGTCATTGTATTTAAAGTGGAGTCAAATTGATTTAATTTTGCAATGTGGCTTCACCCAATGAGATACTTCATTGGTGGTCATGTATAGATTATTCTCTTCTGTGTGATTCTCTTCCCCATAGTAATTTTTCAAAATTTCCCTCCATTATGGATCTCTGCTCTTCTTACGCTGGCTAGGAGTGTACCATGTAGTTTGTGGGTTAAATTAACCCCCACAGTACCTCCTTCCCAAGTCACATCTCATCCAAAACAGGGCCAGAGATGACTTCCAACCATTTACCATTTTGGCTGGCACACGGCTGAAGAAAAAGGGATTTCCACATCCAGTGGGTTCAGCCCACAGTGGGATGGATGGAAAATGGACCCTGGCACGGTTGCCCAGCCTGGATTGGGAAATCTCCCCCTCTTTTCTTTTTTCTCACCTAGGCTTTCCAGTGGCTCCTGGTTTCCTGTGGAAGCTTCCAGTACGTCCCCGAGCCACGTCCATCTCTGGGACCACCACGGCCACCTGCGGGGGCTGGACGAAGCAAAAACCATTGTGGACCCCAATGTGGAGCCGCCGTTCCTGCACAACGAGGGTATTCCCATCCAGGGCTGAGCTACCCTAGAGAAATCCACCAGGATGGGGGGGGGGGAGAGAGAACAGATTTTTAAACCTAGGGAGCACTCTCATGGCCATTTAAAAGCAACCTTGTTCCTTCATCCAGAAAGTCAGTTTTAGCACTATAACAACATTATTCTTGTTTCTGAACAATTCTGATTATTCTTCTGTTTCCAAATGGATTAAGAAAGGCAGGCTGTGGAAAGAGGGAGCTTGGCTATAGCACAGGACGCCCGATGAAGGAAAACAAGAATGAAACTCCACCAGGACCAGGGAGCATTAATGCAGGCAATTTGCTCCAATAATAGATGAAACCAAACGGAGTTCGTATCGATCGGTCCCCTGATCAAATCACTGATTGTTTGCTTGATAAATTTCCCCCTTGTCTTCCCAGGTGAGATGTTGATGGTGGCTAACAGCAAAACACAATAAACAGTACACAATCTTTCAAACAATCCCCAATAAAAGAACTGTAGAGCATGCTGAGATGTTATTTTTTAAAATAAAAAAGCAGGTTAAAATCCAGAGATGTAGCAAACGCAGTTGAGAGAGCACATAGGAAGCAGCACTATGTGTGTACACATAAATACATATGTACACACACAGAGAGAGAGAGAGAGAGACATACCTGATGTTTGAACAAAGCCTCATCCTTCCTGGAAGAGTAGTGACTCCTTAGAGCAGTGGTTCCCAAAATTTGCTCTTCTGGGTGTTTTGGACTTCAACTCCCAGAAGCTCTACTCATCTTGGCCAACAGTCAGAAATTCTGGGAGCTGAAGTCCAAAACATCTGGAGGACCAAAGTTTGGGAACACTGCCTTAGAAGGTCTCATCTCTCACCCAGATCCTAGCGCACCATTGGTATATGACCATTTCTTAAAAGACTCTCTGGGTGCATCTATATTGTAGAAATAATGCCGTTTGACTCCACTTTAAGGTCTGTACCTGTATCCTAGGATCTGTAGTGTTACAAGGTCTTTAGCCTTCTGTGCCAAAGAGTGCTGGCATCTCAACAAACAACAAATCCCAGGATTCTGTAGGATGGGGAGCCATCGTGGTATTTTTAAAGTGGTGCCAAACTGCATCTAAGATCTTGCTGAAGGCTACCTTAGGAACTCATGGCTACCATGAGAATGCAGTCAGGATTTCTTGGGAGGTCAGAGCCACCAAAGGTTGCCAGCCAGGATGGCTATGTACCCTCTCTAGAATCAGCAACAATTGTTCTGGGGAAGATGTGATGGAGGATGCAGTCACACTCAGGTCCATTGAGGGTACCTGGCAGGTGTCAGTGTGCCCAGAATACAGGACTAGTGAGACTGTGCTCTGATCCAGCTTCACATCCTTCTCCTGCTTTCAGCTCATGCTTTTTCATTCAAGCCAGAAGATGGTGGACAGAAACGGTGGAGTCTTGAGCTCAGTAGGGATTTTGATTTTAATAATTACACTAGATTCCCCCTTGCTGCAGGAAAAAACCATATATTCCTCCTCAGGAGTCTCCCTTGGTTTAGACGTCCCAGAGTATAGTGAATAAATTACCCAGTGGTGAAAAAATATGCAAGGGGGCTTTGTACCAAACACTGGTTTTCTGCATTGAAAACAGACCTCCTGTGGCAGGAAACAATGTTTTCCATGCTGGAAAACCATCTTCTGTGCAGAAAACAGGGGTTTTTTTGTGCAAAAAAGAAAAGAGAAAGAAAGAAAGAAAGACCGTGCATTTCAGCCACAGAATAATTCTTCACCACAATTTAATTCAAATAGCAGAATAATTCTTACTGGTCCATTATTCTTCCTGACAGGGCTTCATAATTGTTGAGCAAAGTGTTTTTCAACCTGGGAAAGGATTCATTATGACTATTCTCTCCATCATTGGTCCCACATGGAAATCCCTCTCCTTTCTCCTCTATTCAAACATGCTAGCAGCAACCTCAAACTACAAACCTGGCACCTTCTTGAGAACGCTTGTGTTTTCCAAGCCAGCCTTCCTGGGGTGGTGGCGGCGGTGGTAATTTCCAGCAATATGTCATAACGGTAATAAAAATGAAAGCTGCCCCAGAGTGACTGCTTGATATTAAAGTATTTCATCTTCCCCCTCTGCAAAAGCCATCCTGCCTCTGACAAATCAACAGGGCTCATCCTCAGGGTCATTACGGCTTCCTAAATTACAGGAGCTCCAAAACACAGGCAAACATGAAAACTTCAGGCATTGCACCGTGAGCCCATAAATCAAAACCAACCTTGCCCACAATATTGAGAGGCTCATTAGCATTCCCTCGTTCCAGGGAGAAAAGCAAAAAGCAGGATCAAGAAAGCTGAGAAGATTTGTCTCTTAATGGAACAACGAAGGTAATAAAATAACTCTGAGGGAGGGAAAGGGGGAAAAGCACAGCCTGAAAAGTGATCCATATGCAAAGAGACAAGTAAACACATTGTTACTGTACAGATAACAGAAGCTCCATCACTCTTACAAACCATCTCTTCTCTTTCACTGTCGAGAACCAGAGAGGTTCCAGACACTTGGAAATCTATCTTTTTTGTTTTGGATTTTTTTTGGTCATCTTTACAACAAAAATGGGCCAAACTTGTGGTGCAGGTGGTCTTGAAAGAAATTTTAAGGACCACTAGCCTTGTATATTTTTAAAAATAGACTCTTTAAAAATTAAACAAAAAAATGTATGGACGATTATGGGTTGCCCTGGTCTGACTCAGGTCAAGGAAAGATCCTTTTTAAACAAGGAAGTAAACCAATTTATTTTCTGGTTTATTTTTACTATTATTTTTCATGTTTTGTGGTGGGAGGAGTATTAGAAGGTGGGAGCTGAGGAATGATTGTTGGAGGGTCCCATGTTATCAGGGTGGTGAATCCACTCCAGTTTTTGGCTTGCTTTATGGAATCAAGGTGCTGAATCTATTTCAGAGACATACACAGACTCTTGGGATAGCTCCTTGCGATTCTAAAGTAAAATCTAAATTGGACTCAGTACCCCACCAACATAGAAGCCAGCAGATGCTCCAGTGGATAATGGGAAATGTGGTCATCAGAGGGCCCTGAGAGGGCCAATGAGACCTCTTGGTTTCTGGAAAGTGGGAGTGGAGTTTTGAGACCAAAGATTGGAAATAATTGTGGAAGAAGAAGGCCATCTCAAATATGTATATAAAAGATACTTCTGGAGGTTTCACCTCTTCTTTGCCTTCTATTCAATGTCTGAGGGAAGTACCTGGTCATCCATGAGTAAATCTAACAGTTCCTCCTCAAATTTCTCCAGTGAAGGGTACAGCTGGATGGAAAGGGTCTCCAAATACCAGGTCACTGTCTTCATGAGCCGCGGTTTCTGCAAGGGATCTCCTGCAAAAAGAATCACTGGAATAAACCTTGCCAAGAAAACTCCATAATAGGTTCACCATCAGTTGGAGCTGACTTGAAAGAACTCGAAAGTCTAAATCTAATGATGGAAACACCTTTCTTTATTGATTTAATTCAAGTTATTTGATTTACATCTGGCTTTTCTCCCAGGATGTAAGGCATCTTCTAATTTCTCTAGATATTCTGTATATCACTACAAGTCACCTTGTTTCATATTGATACAAATTCCATGTAAAATGATTGCTCAACCAGTATTCTAATTTATGATGAATATATTTCCAAATGTCAGCACTTCAGACTGTTGTGGCTGGGTTTCATCATTTCTCTGTGTTGATGGTGGTGGATGTGCAAAGGAACAACCCCAGAGGGAGGCTGCATTGGATGTAATTCAACTGACTTTTTGACTATCCTATAACTCACGATCCACTGACAATAATATTGAGCGTAATGGGCGATTCATTTATGACAGTGCAGGAGATGGATTTAGAAGTTGTGTCAGTAGCAACTGAAATAGCCTGGGCTCAATATTGGAAAATGGATGCCGTGCCCTCTCAGTCCTCAGCTGGCTCAGGAAAATTCTCGAGATTGCTGAAATCAACTGAACTAATAAACCAGAGTAATAGAGGCTGCACTGCACAGGACTGAGGAGAGAAATGAAAGGCGTTTCTCAATTACTGGGAGACATATTGCAACCACTGTTACCGTAAAGACACACGGGTGTGATTTAATATCTACTCTACATTTGCTTATTAACTATGAAAATAAATACTTGGCAAACACTCTCATTGGAAAAGGCACATGTTTAAAATTTAATATCTGCTACATATGATATATGCCTGCATTTCCCCCTTTTTTTCTTTGGAGTTTTTATTTTATATGTGTTGACATACATTTAAGGTGATGACTAATACAATTCTGGTCAAACAACAACAGAGAATTGTTATAAGGTCCCCAGATCCATCGAATTAGCCTGGCACCCCGTTTCCATGTCAAATGCAGAGTCAAGGGTCTTCTCAGAGGGAGGTAAGAGGTGTGTGAGGTTGTCTGATCTGCTGGGGTTTGTTGCAGAGTGTCCACAAAAACAATGGGTCATTTTGACCCATGCTAAGGCCCCACAGACCTGGGATCAGGCCTGATCCACCAGATCTAAATCTGTTCTGCCACATCCCAGGCCGATCCCAGCCCGAGGCTGATGGCCTGCATTGTCCAAACAGAACAATACAAAGTCAGTGTGAACATGGGCTTTATGACCTGTGCAGAAAGCCTCTCCAACTGTGGAACTACCAAAGGATGTTAGTCTGGCTCCATCACTTTTTTGAGCTTCAGCAAGCACCTAAAACAGTGCTGTTAATGTCTGAATGCTTCAATCCAAACTTTTAAAGGAGCTGTCCAAGGTGTTACAGCTTTAAAAGAGGATTTTGCCAACCTGGAGGCCACCAAATGCTACTCTTGCCTGGGGAATCTGGGGACTGGGCTCCAACAACAGTGAGAAGAACCAAAGGTTAAGCTCCATTCTGCATCTTTCATAGGATTGTAGAGTTGGAAGAGACCCCAAGGGCCATCCAGTCCAACTCCCTTCTGCCATGCAGGAATACAAAATCAAAGCACTCCCTTTGAAAGATGGCCATCCAGCCTCTGTTTAAAGACCTCCAAAGAAGGAGACTCCATCACCCTCTGAAGGAACATCTTCCACTGGCAAACAGATCTTACTGTCAGGAAATTCTTCATAATGTTTAGGTAGTATCTCTTTTCCTGTAGTTTGAATCCACTGCTCCATGTCCTGTTCTCTGGAGCAGCAGAAAACAAACTTGCTCCATCTTTGAGCAAGCAATATTAATTCATGCAGGACCTTTAAAAAAAGAAAGAAAGAAAGAAAGAAAGAAAGAAAGAAAGAAAGAAAGAAAGAAAGCAATCCAGTGCACAGAGCTTTGTACTTGGAGAGGAACAAGAAAACCTACTCCCTTGAAATAAATAAATAAATAAAACTTTTGAGAATAATTAATTTTGGGGAAGGAAATATGTGCAAATGGCTGCAAAAGGATGTCAGGCAAGAAAATTGTACCATTCAATCATTCCTAGGGAACACATCTGGAAGGCAAAGGAACAGCTGTTCCCCCTTTGGATCAGCTTTCTTCATTCCCTGGGAGAAAGCAGCACTGGAGCAAATCTCTGGGCAGGAGAAAACAAGCACCCACCACCGCTGGCTCTGTGGGACCCTCAATATGCTGACCACAACCTCTGAAAAGCCTTGGCAGATGAGACCCCAGCCCCAGGAGGGAGAATGGGAAGGGAAAGAGGCAGGCTTGAAGCCAGGATTTTGGTACGGCAGGGGAGGAAATGGGGCAGGGGGCAAATTTCACACAACCTTGTGCCCCTACTTACATTGTTGTTATCTTTCTTTGGGTTTGGGGGGGGGGGCAACAAGGAGCAAATGCACTGCATACTGTGGCAATTTTGAGCAGAAGGAGAACAAGGGAGCTAACCAAACTTCCAATGGGAGGGAGTTCCTAGCCTGGAAGCAGCCACTGAAAAGAAATAAATAACATTTTGGAGCTAGCTTCTGGGCCCCAGACTTTGAACAGTGTTCACAAGGTCAGGCTTGCTCCACCACAAAGATGCTAAACCAGCACTGATTCAGCATCAAAGGTTGTTTCTTACAGGAGGCTATGCAAACTTCTCCCTCTTCTCCTGACACATCAGTTGTTCTGATCCTGGAGGCCATTGAGCCAGATCCTGTGTGTCAAAACTGCTTTGGGGATCCCTCTGTGGGCTTTCCCTGCCACCGATTTGAAGGAAGGGACTCAAAGAGAAGAGGGAGAGGAACGGAAGAGGAATGATTGCTCTGAGCCCCTCAAATTGGCTAGAACAAAAATCACTTAACCTTCCAAGTGTGTGAGGGGGAATCTCATATAACTCAGGATTTAATCAGAGCCAAGTTTCAGACCATTTGGCTAGTCTGCAGCAGGACCTGAGCAGCAGAGGAGTATGACAAGGCAGGGCCAGGCCAACGGGGCATGAAATAAGCCCACCCAGCCCTCCCTTAACCTGGACCATGTTAGCAGCAGCATGGGAGAGACAGTCCCCTTTCACAGGCAGCTGGACCCATCCATCTCCATTACGCTAACGGAGGCTGGGGAGGTGTGTGACTTCAGCCACAGCTCTTGTGTGCCTTTGCTCAGAGCGACAAGGTTGCAAAAGCTGCAAAAGGTTGAGGCCAAACAGCAGCCGGGGAGATGGATGAGGATGGCGGTGAAGGATGATGGATGGCGCAACCTCAAGAGAAGAAGGCTTGAAGGGCTCAACTAGGACGAACCTCTCCAAAATGAAGCCCCCGCCTCAGGCAGGGCAAACAGGGTGGGCCATTGGGGTCCAGGGGGGAAGAGTCTGAATAAACACTAACAAGGGGGTGGTCTTGAAAGAATAAAGGTAGAACCAGGAGTGGAGAAAAATGAAAACATTTAACAGGCTGAATTCCCAGACTACCAGTGCTATTTTTCACTTTCTTGTTGAGCTCTGGAACAAACGTTTAGAAATTTGGTGTGCTCAGAATAGTCAATTATTTGTTACAGAAAGCAGTTTGACACAACAGACATCAACAGGACTAACAGGTCCCATCAGATGTGTAGCTACAGGGGAGGCAAAATGGAGGCATTGCCCTTCAGGATACAAATCCTGCCTTCCAAATGAAATTTTCCTTCCGCCCCCATATTTCTAGCCTTGCAAGTAACTTTAAAGAAACAACTCCACACAAGCATTTAGAAATACAGTTTAGGCATTCAAAGAAAAGGGCAGCTGAATGGCCAAGGAAATACAAATGCAGCAAATGGAAGAGTCTTAAATGTGAGCCATTGTCAGCGTCTCACTTCTGCAAGGCTAAAAATTTGGGGAATGGAGGAAAATTTCATTGGAGGGCAGAATTCTCTTAGGATGCAGGATGCTCACAGTGTGCCTGTAGTGAGATCTGAACCCAGTGCTTCTGGGTTCATTCATTCATTCATTCTCTTCTCAGTTCACAGTTAGCTGGTAACTGCAAACATGGGTTATGTGAAGACTCCATTTATTCCAGTCCTTGACTGGTTTTGGGGGGCAAGATCGCTCACCTTCAGAGTCCTTGAGCTGAAAAGAGGGGCTGCTTCCTCCAAAATAACTGCAGCGCTCAAAATCTAGACACATCTGGAAGGTCCCAGAAGGGAAGGATGACTTCACACAACCCATTTTCCTTTCTGAAGAGGTAGAAGATTAAAATCCTTGTCCTCCTCCTCCTGTTCTCTGAGATCCACAAACATTACAGAGCTTCCCTTGTCAAGTGAAGAGACTCAGCCCAGGCGATATATAAAGCACTCAGCAAAGGCATGAAATAACACCTCTCTGGCCAACAGAGCCATTTAAGAGCCGCGGGAAGCACTGGGAACAAGACTTTTCTAAGAAATTAGCTTTCGCTACCACTAGAATCTGCCTTAATTCAATTTGGGGAGCCAAATATACCTTCTCCTTTTCATCGAAGCTGTTATCTGATGCTCCGGTGTATCAAATTACAGGGTACATTTGGCTGGAAGTGCCCATTTGCAGCCAATTTCAAGTCCTCTACTCTTTTCTTTCCAGTAACCAAGGAGTATTTACTGCTGAGCTGCCTTGGTTAAGGAGAACAAACAAGGGCTGGAAGGCTGGCGGTTTAACTTGGGAGGACACTGTTTTCCATCAACAGGAACACAGCTAGACGAGGCTGTGTCAGGCCCAGAAACTTAAGGGATAATGACACGCAATGCAGA
Organism: Phrynosoma blainvillii; assembly: GCA_026167975.1. NCBI lineage: Eukaryota > Metazoa > Chordata > Lepidosauria > Squamata > Phrynosomatidae > Phrynosoma > Phrynosoma blainvillii. Next base: position 5,590,132 of record JANUYF010000015.1, read on the forward strand.
ATAGGATCCCACTAGGATTTTCAAAGCCTGCCTACTCTGTCTCTAACAATATTGTGCTAAATTACAACCTACTCCAGATAGGGCAAAAGCAGGAGACTAACGTCCAGGTTGAGGGAAGGAGTAATGCCACTCTGTTCTGCTTTGGTCAGACCTCATCTGGAGAAGGATACTGTGCCCAGTTGTGCTCACCACAATTCAAGAAAGATATTGACACGCTGGAACATGTCCAGAGGAGGACAACCAAGATCACTGAAGCTCTGGAAACCAAGTATTGTGGGGAAAGGAAGTTGGGTCAGTTTAGCTTGGAGACCTTCCTGGCAGCAAGAGTTGCTCGACAGCGTAGTTTAGTGTGTGGTGGACTCTCCTTCTTTGGAGGTGGTTTCTCAGCAGAGGCTTAAAGGCCATCTGTTTAGGAGTGCTTTGACTGTGTATTCCTGCATGGCAGAATGAGGTTGGACTGGATGGCCCTGGAAGGTCTCTCTCAACTCTATGAGTCTATGATCTTCAGCTGAAAACATGCTGAAAAATCTGTCCTGCAAGGCTTCCTGTTTCTACTTTTGGGTATTCTTCAGCCAGTTTCTGGCTGGTTTTCAGTGTTTTGGATCTTTAAGTCTACTCACTCATGTCATGTCTACTCACAAAGCAGGGCTTTATGGACTGGGGGGCTGGTCTACTGATCCATGATGAAATATCATCCTGCAACAATTTGTGTTCATGGCCACAGGGTGGTGTAAACACTCCACACCAACACATTCTTTATTCAGAAGTTGCCTGATATGGAAGCTGGCAAAGGCTCTGAAAACCTAGAATTAATCCTTTGAATCTCAGCCACACCAGGGATCTCTACAGGCAGCTGGAGGTCTTGAGTTTGGAAAAGGCATAGCCATGTTAGTTTGGAAAATCAGCATGAAAAGAGATATTGTAGGACCTTTGAGACTAACTGAAAGAAAGAAGTTGGTAGCATGACATTTCATAGACTAAAGTCTATGAAAGCTCATGCTACTAGCTTCTGTCTTTCAGCTAGTCTCAAAGGTGCTGCAAAATCCCTTTGCCTACTGAGTTTGCAAAAGCTTTTTTTTTTTGGCACTACCACTCGTACAATCGTATGTCATATGTTTTCAGTCTACTTAAATAACTTCTCTTGCTTTATATAGTCTTAACAGGCTTACATTGATTTTTCTCATATGAGAATTGGGCAGGACTGAAATATTTTAATGAATAAGTAAGAGACATCTGGTTCTGGGACTTGACCAACTTCTGTCCTCTTTCTGGGATTGTGGGAAGAAGCAGGTAACACATCCAGTTCAACCAACATGATTTTGGGGTGGTTTGGGTACTTTTTTGTTATTTCCTAGCTGCAACTTTGGCCAAGAATTTTTTCCACATTTTTGGGCCACAAAACATGATCCTTGGGGCCACACATGACCCACACTTTCCCCATCCCTATCTTAGATGTTTGGACAGCCTGGTTGCAGGCTTTCACATACAACGTTGGCTTAGAAAAGGTGGAACGTGGATTGCCACAGAGGGTTTGGAGGTGGCAAACCCCAAATGCATCTCACACGTACCTTCATGGGCCACTAAGACGCCAGGGATTCCCTGCAGGGCAGAGACAGGAGTGTCTTCAGGGAGGAGGTGATAGACAGCTTCCAAGGGAGGATGGAGCTGCAAGGTACATTGCAGAAGGCTGCCCTCCATCACCGTCAGGAACTTGTTCTCTAAAGAAAGGAGGAGAGAAAACGTGTTGAAGAAAGAGAAGAAGGCTGGTCTGTCCCAGAAAAGAAACCCTCAGTGGTCTAATCTGCACTGCAGAAATCATGCAGAAATCATGCCAGAGCTCTCTGACAAAGAAGCCTCAATATCTCACAAAACTATAAATCCTAGAATTCCATATCATTGAGCCACAGCTGTTAAAGCGGTGTCAGACTTCATGATTTCTGCAGTGCAGATTAGAATAGTGTCAGCAGAAGGACCTAATCTGAAAGAGGATGTCAGGACTTTTGTCTTATCATGCAGAGAGGGGAATTTTAACCGGTGCCACTTCTCAGCCTCCTCCTGAGTGAAAAGCTGCTCCAAGTAATGCTCTCTCTGTGAATCTGGGAGGTTTTAATGGTCTTCTTTAACTTCCACAATGGAATGCTACCTTTTTGACATCTTACAATGTCACTTTTGCAATTGCTTCCTGATCTGCTACACGGCCCCTTAAGTTTCAGAAAGGCGGCATATTAATGCTTGAAAAAACAAACCTGCACAAAAATACCTGAGCTTAACTGCCTAGATTAGTGGTGGTTACCTCTCCTATCGAGTCTCATCTATTAATGTGACTAGTTGGCTACTTTTTTGGGGTTTTATTTTACTAAAGGCACTACCATAGCTAACCACACACTGCTTACTGCTTTGGGCAGTGGAAAAGAAAGGTGGCAAACTCTAGCAGTCCTTCCCACTTTCTAAATCTATCTGTCCTTCCTTCCTTCCTTCCTTCCTTCTGTGTGAGCCTGTGTGTGCTGCCTTTCTCTCAGAATATTCTGCAAGATCGGCCATCTTCCATAAATAAAGAATACACTGAACCTAGCATGTGGGGGCAAATGGACTTACTTTCTACCGGCTCCTGGACCAGCGGGTGCAAAAGAGCTCGTGGTGTCCCATGATAAAGGCTGAACCTGTAGAGAAAAGGGCAGGGGATGAGACTGAAGTTTTGGAGACCCAGCACAAAATGGCAGATATAACACCCAGGAACTCTGTTGAGCTAAGCTTCAAGAGTTGGTAGGCAACAGAACTCAATACATCCAGATATTTTTATTATCTGTCCATCTCTGGAGCATCAAGAAAGAAGATTTTTGTGGTTTTCTAAGTGATGACCTTTCAGGGATTTTAAAAGTGATGCTATGCCACTCTCTTCCACCCAATCTCCTCTTCTACTCTGTGTGTGTGTATGTGTGTGTGTGTTCAAGTCACCTGTTGATTTACAAGAAACCCATACATGTTATAGGATTTTCTTAGACAAGGGATGCTCAGAGGTGGTTTGCCGGTTCCTTCCTCTGAAATATAACCACACATACATAAATATAACCACATTTTGCCCATTCTTGCCCTGAAAGTACTATGGTCTGTGCCACCTCTCTCAAAAGCTGCATTCTGTACCCTTTGTCCTTCGAATCTGGGTTGGTCAGCTCAGGTTTGGTGCTGAACAAATGGAGTAAGCCAAAGCCGCAGGACAGATTCTGGGGGGTGCCGTCCCTTTTCCTGGCCACAGCCACGACTTCAGTCACCAGGAGGATGCTGGGAAGAGCCAAAGCAGTGTGGAAGTACACCGTCTGGGGAGAAAAGAGGAGAAAAAGGGGGTGAGCCTGGCTCCAAGTCTGGGCCATGTGATATGAAATTCACACTTCTTGGCATACCTAGGGCACAATTAAAGTTACATTAAGACTGTAGTTCAGAAGTGAGGAAGGTGAACCCCTCCACATAAGCACATTTTTACTTCTCCCAAACTCCTGAACCCCTGAATATATATTTTTGGACATTCCTTGGGTCACTTTTTATTCTGAGAATACCCCAAAACATAAGTAAAACACTCACAGCTGTGGCACTTTCATTTTTCCACCTCCCCCGGAAATTGCCTTATATCCAAAACACATTTGTGGAGGGTTTTTTACCTTGGGGAAAAGGCAAGAAAGTAAAAAAGATAGGGGTGGAAATTCAGCAAGTTTGGAAAGGGTCCTTTTTAACTACAGCTCCCAAGGTCTCCTAGTCAGTATGAGGGATTCTGGAATTTGAAGCCAGAAAAGCTTTCTAGGCTCTGAAAACCAGACATCACAGATAAGGCAATGTTTTCAATTTCGCTTCTCGCCTACTAAGTTGGAGAACAAGGAGGAGTGAAGGCTGAAGCTCTTCTCCAACCAGAAGTACTGTTTATCATGAATTATTGTTATTACTTTTCCCAGACTGAGGCTGAAGGCAACTTACAAACTTTGGAACAGACACAGCTTTCAAACTCAGTTCACACAAAAATTCAAAATGTATCATTAAGCAACAGCAGAAGTACAGTGATACTTCTCAGTATCTGTTTGGGTTTGGTTCCAGGACTTTCCCGTGGGTACCAAAATCTATGGATGTTCAAGTCCCATTAAATACAGTGGATAGTAAAATGGTTATACAAAGTGGCTTTGCTATTTGGGGATATGGATGCTTGAATCCATGGATAAGGAGAGCCAGCTGTAAAAGGAGTTAAAAGCAAGACCATTAAAGAGAAAAGAAGAAATGCAGACAGTGCAGCATGTTCTGAAAGTCCCTTTTCTTGCCTCCATGCTACTAATTCCAGCATCCCAATTTGGCCGGTTGCCCCTTTTCCACGCATGCATTCAGGAGCCAAAATTTACAACAAGGCCAACTGCAATTTGCTCCCATGAAAGGTTATTTCTCCACCACTTTCCCTTCCGCTTGACCGGAGGGTGACATGCCCTGGTGTCCATTGTCGCTCCCTTCACTCAACAGGGTATCCTTTACCAGATTAACCTCTGGGTGACTCCTTGGGCAGATACATGTCAGGGTTTCAGAAGCCTACGGAAGTGGATCCTGAAATTGGAAATGGTTCCCTGGGCAACGTGACAACAGAGTGCCGATTGCAAATAAAAATAATACTTGGAACACAGATCAGGAGATTGTCCAACACTTTTCCTTCCTCATATAGCAGGGGCTTTGGTTTTCTCTTCTCCAGGGAACTGTTCCTGTGTACTTTCATTTCCGGAGATACCCTTGAACATCTGGTCTCTTAGTATCAGAGAATCATAGAGTCTTATACTTCAGAGGGACCTCAAGGGACATCTACTCCAACCCTCTGCCATGCTGGAAGACATACCTTACTCCTCTCCTGAAAGATGCCCATCTAAACTCTTGGAAGGGACCTCAAGGGCCACTTAGTCCAACCCTCTGCCATGCTGGAAGACCTAAGTATTCCTCTCCTGAAAGATGTCTATCCAAGCTCTGTGTAAAAACCTAAGATGGAGAGTCCACCACCCCTGAGGCTGTTGAAGAACTCTTACAATTAAAAATAAAAAGATCTTTCTAATGTTTAGGTAGAATCTCATTTCTTGTGATTTGAATCTTGACATGGCAGCCATGAGGACACCTTGCTTGCTTGCTTATTTATATATGTCTAAATACCCTTCAAGAGATGAAACCAAGGACACAGGAGGACAAGCGGCATCAGAGTGTGGTCAGGATGGCAAAAGTTATTAATGGGGAAGATTAGACAAGCTAGAAAATGCTGCAGCCGTTTGGCTTTGCCTGACCCAACTGGGAAGGGCAAGATTCTGCCCTCTTCTGTCTTGAATTGAATGAAAACTACTTTTGCACTTTGAACTCAGTTAACAACTTCTAAAGTAAGCTGAGGACAAAGGCGAAAAGTGGGAGGAGGAGAGAGAAAATGGGGCATTTTAAAAGCAGCTTGTAAAAGTGGAACAAAAGAGGATTAATCAGGACTGACCATGCCACATCAAGACAGTTGGAGGGAATGATTTTATATCCTTCTTTTTTGCAATATATATTTTGCTACTATGAATTCCCTGGGTACACCTCCTTATTCAGATGCTTGCAACACACACAACAATTCCTGAAGGCCTGCTAGAATATATATCTATAAATAAATAACAAAAGATAGAAAGAAAGAAGAGAAACAGGCTTTGTATAATGTGCTGGACTTTTATTTCTGTTGTTGTTTCTGTCTTTAATGGTTTATGCATTTAACTCATTATAACTTAATTGCTTTTTAACTGTTACATGCTATGAAACTTTAACTATGTTTGTTTTAGCTGTTGTAAGCCATGTTGAGTCCTACATTGGGAATAAGGCAGGGTATAAATAAATAAGAGGAGGAAGAGGGATGATGATGATGATGATGATGATGATGATGATGATGATGATGCAAAACAAGGCTAAAATGTGGGTTGCAGTTTCACCCTGAAATGATTTCAGGTCTTGAAAAGGGCATTTGTCCATCTCCTTCTAAGAGAGTTTGGGTGCAATCTCTGACAGCGGCGTGAGGAAGGAGCTGGTTAATCCTTCTATTAAAGAGTCATTATCCAAGTGTCACGAGCAAAACATTTGCTGTAATCACAGACTGTCAGGGAAGGATAACAAAGAGAGGCACTAAAACATCAGCCTCTACAAATAAATCATTATTCTATTATCTTTTATTACAAAATGATGTGGGGGAAACAGCCAGCAATGTTGAACAAACCGGCCGGCTGGGCAGAAATATGTTTGGACTTTGAAAGAAATCCAGTACCTCTTTCAGCACATCAGGGTCCATTGTATGCCTGAGCTCCCTGCCATCTCCAGAAACACTAATATTGGTTTTGCTAACAGACGCTTCCTCTCTTCTCCTATCTCCGCACTAATGGGGCTGCCGTTGGCTTTTCCCAGTAAGTAAAGAAACAGCATGGCAAAGGTTTAGAAATGTATTTCTCATTTTGTGTAAATTTGTCTAATTTTCAGCAATGAGAACCAGACAGTTGGATCCAGGACCAAAGAATTGGGAAAACTACTGAAGGCAGAGCATCTATGTGGCCCATGGAAGTTTCCAAATCCAGGTCCAGACACCAGATGAATGGACGCATTTGAAGGCAAGAGGAAAAAGTGATACCTGGTTTGACAGGTCTGGTATAGAGGGATCTTCCACTACTGACATTAATTTATACTTAATTTCCTTCCATCCATCTTTTTTTCTTGGAGGATACTTAGCTTAGCAATATTGCCGGGGAAAAGGATCTCGAGATTATTGTTAAACACAGCCCAGCAGTGTGCTGCTGCAGCAAAGAATACAAATGCTACCTTAACCTGTGTTAATAGAAGCAAAGTTTCCAAGTAAAGGGATGCAATAGTCCCACTATATTCTGCACTCATCAGATCTCCTCTGGAGTCTTGTGTTCAGGTCTGGGTGCCTCATTTTGAAAAGGATAGAGAGAAATTAGAGCTGGTTCAGAGGAGAACAGTCAGCAATTCTAGGAGCTGAAGTCCAAAATACCTGGAGGACCAAGGTTTGGGAACCACTGCTCTAGCCAGAGATCCTGCACTGAGGAGGGGTTGGATTTGATGGTCTCTGGGGGACCCTTCCCATTCTAGGATCCTATCATTCTCTCTTTCTTTTATACCCACCTTTCTCCCGAAATGGGATTCAAAGCAGATCTACAGAAAGTCAGAGTTACAGACATTAGGAGAGTTAGAATTTATTGGAACAGCATTTGGATTGGCCAAGTGTATTTTAAACAATCATCATCTGCCATAGATCTACAGATATCCACCTTGAGCCCTTCGAATATACTGGCTAATAAACCCAGAGAAATGCAGTTATCTCCTCATCTGCCAATTACCAGGCAAACTCCTTTCTGCAGCAGGATCACTTTTGTACTGCCTATTTCATATCTCTTGCTGCCAAAGGTGAAAGCTACCCAGACTCCAATCATTCTCTGTGTTTGCCAAGATGTTTGTTTGCAGCCAAGCTATGTGTCACTCCTTCGTGGTGCCAAAGGCTTGAAAAGAAAACTCCTCTCCAGGAAGAGAAAACAAAAAGAAGGCCATCATTTGCAGAGACCCCTCTGCAATTTCCCCATTATAATTGGGGAGAGAAATAATAATTGAGTATCAGCAATGTGGAAATTCTTCATTAGCTGGAAGAGAATGATTGGAGCTCAGCAAAGCGTGTGTGATGGGAAAAGCCTTGTTCTCCTGTCCTCCTTTCCAGCTGTTTCCCTGGCTTTGACAGCTGTTCTCCCTCACAAAAGAGACAACTTTCTAAGGCACTTAAAGGTGCTGTGGTTCGATTGCTGTGGCTGACAAACCTTCAGTGCAAAAATAAAAATGAAAAGATTTTATTTTATTTACCAGCAGAGCAATTCTTATCCCCCAAGTACGTTCAGCACCTTGGAGAGTTCCTTGAAGGTTATCCAAAACCTGCAAGGGATTCACTGTTCCATGGAAATGGGAAGCAACTGGCTCCATTAGGATTCACTGCCTTCATTGTGGGAAACAGGAGGTCTTCATGAGAGTCCAAAGGGCAGCAAGGTGTGAGGCCACTTTCTTTTTGTTGTGTGACTTCAAGTCATTTCCCTAAGGCTGCTTTCACACGGAAGGTGAGCATAGAAAAGGTGGAGTGTGGAGAAGCTAAGAGTGTGTGACTTGCCCAGGGTCATTCAGTGGGTTTCCAAGGCTGAGCAGGGATTTGAACCCTGGTCTCCAGAGTCCTAGTCCAATGCTCAGACCACCCTGGCTGCTATCCATCTACAAGTCAGTGGGAATTTGCTTCTGATTTCAAAAAATGTTCCCCTTAAACTGTATGGGAGCAGGATGTATGGGGGTGGGTCTATAACCTATTTAAAAAGGTTGATTGCTATGCTGGGTGTTTCCAAGGAAAGCAATTAATCCCTATTTTTAAGCCAGAAAAGAGAATTCCCCCCCCCCCCCCATAACCTAGTGGTCCAGGAAAACTAGTGGGACTTTGTTGTGGTTGTGTGCCTTTAAGCCATTTCCAACTTATGGCGCCCCTAAGGCAAACCTATCGTGGGGCTTTCTTAGCAAGATTTGTTCAGAGGAGGTTTTCCATTGTCTTCCCCAAGGTTGAGAGAGTGTGACTCACTTGACTTCATGGCCAAGCAGGGACTTGAACCCTGGTCTCCAGAGTTGTAGTCCAACATTGAAACCACTACGCTAAGCTGGCTCTAAGGGTGTCTAAAGAGCCCCAGGATGCTACATGTGAACTCAGAGCTGGCTTTGCCAATCCCTGTGCAACATAAAGAATTGAGGACATTGTAATTGGGGACCAACGTCATAGTAAGAACATATCAGCCTTGCACACTCCCGTATCACAAGGAAGCATGGTATACACGGTTTTATATCCAAAGTCCAGACCCATGAGCTATCTGCTGCACCCAGTTTTGGCACAGGAAGGAGAAGGGAAAGGGTAAAAGATCAAATAATGGAATCAAAGAGTTGGAAGGGAACCAGTAAGGCCATTAAATCCAACCCTCATGCAACACAGGATATGTTTTAGGGCTGGAGTTCTTGAAAATCTGTGAATTTGCAAAAAGAAAAAAGAATTTGATTTGTGGGAATACCAGAGGAGAAGGAAAGATAGGGGGCTGTTCAAATCCAGTGCTGTGAAAATTTTAACTCCAGGGAGGAAGATAATCCTAGAGAGATGACCCACTATCTCCTGGCCAGTCTCCGGTGTTTCATTGCCCTGCTTTCTTCAGCTATAATAAGCCATTTCTCGTCCATTCCTGGCCCAAGAGCACCCTCTGCCGTCTCACCTTCAGCACGGCAACTCATGACAAATGGAGACAACCTGTCTCCGCTACGCAGATCAGACAAGGCATGATGGAAGCGTAATTGCAAAATTAACAGCCTGCATACCAAGAAGAGGATTTGCAGTTCTGTGCAAGTCCTAGCTAGAAGCAATTCTGCTGTTGGGGAAGATAATTTTAGAATAAGGGTGGAGGAATTTTTTTTCTGACAAAGTTTGCATACCTGCAAAGATTGTGTGTCAATAGTCACTGGTTGCTCAGGAGCAGGTTCACCTCCTTTCTTCTCTCTTTCTTCCACTCCTCCTCTGTCTCTGTCTCTGTCTCTTTCCCTTTCCATCCATCTCACAACCAAGAGCAAGATGGGCAGGGACTCTGGAGCAGTTCCTAAATCATCCTCCCCCTTTGTGCCACAAGCTATTTTAGGAATGGTGGCAATTAAGCAGACGGCAACACAGAGCCAACTTGGTGGGTTGGTTTGAATGTTTGACCCAAACTCTGGGAAACCAGGGTCTTAATCCCCCTTCAGACATGGAAGACCCTCCTAGGTGACCTTAGGCAAGTCACATTCTCTCTTCCTCAGAGGAAGGCAATGGCAAACCCTCTCTGAACAAATCTGGCCAAGAAAACCCTTCTATAGGTTTGCCATAAGTCAGAAATGAGTTGAAGGCATACAACAACAACACGCTTGAAAAGTTAATGGTAACAGAAACATTGGGAGATGCAGGAAGGGACCAAGGGGAGAGGGAGGAAGCAAGCAACACCTTTCAATATCTCTTCCTTTCCCCATGGGTCCCCTACCAGCCAGTGGTCCAGTGAAATTGTATCACCTGAACCAATTATGTGAATTTTCTGCATTAGTAGAGGGTTAGACTGAATGATCCCTGGGAGTCCCTTCCAGGGGAAGGAAATGGTCGGGGAGCAAAGCAGCACATACATAGTTTATTGTGAAATGTCCTTCAGCGTACAATTTTTAAGGATACCCCAGGCAAAATGTGGTGCCTGGGATTTTTCCAGCTTCAAAGTCCCCCCAATTCCATGCACAAGAAAGGGAACGATCCCCATTTGAGAGACTCAGCAGCAGAGAGTTTTGCATCATGCTTGCTATGCTATTAATAAAATGCAATGGAAAGAGAACTTTTTTCCACTGAGAGATCAATGGCAGCCCAGCCCAGATTACGGTTACAGGTAGGAGATGGTTCACCGGCAGAGGTCTGCATTGCTCACGACGGGAGACCCTGTTCTAACCTTGCATCCCCAGCACGTCCCATCTCTCTCGTTCATGATGATTATCAATAATTGATACTGACTCCCAGTGTATTATTTGCAGTGTGTAACATGTACACCAAAGGTGCACTTTTTGCTGTCGTGACCTAGGACACTGAGGCACAAAGAGAGCTCCTTGGAGTCATGGGATGGATGGAACCAGGAACCCTGTCTAAACAGGTGGAACATGGCATTGGGATGAAAGCACTATCTGATGGACCTCTGACCTCTTCATTTTGGCCCATCGCTCAGAGCATCTCTTCCTCCTTACCTCATTGAAAACCACCGTGGGAGGCTGCCCTGGCATAGTTTTGAGGGTCTTTGTGGCACTTTTCCAGGTCTTCCCAAAGAAGTGGTGGTAGGTGGTGTCAAAGAGGGAAAGGCGCAGCTGGAATTCCACCTCCGCCATGTTGTCCAGCACCTTCTGCCAAGGGAAGGAGCAAACACTAGTGAGCAGAGGTTAGATGATGGGGTGATAATGTTATTTATTTATAATAATTCTGTATCACCTCCCAGCCCACAAAGGGTTCCCAAACCAATAGACAAATAAAAACCAATTAAAACTCTTGGAGACTCAAAGGGTCAAGCACTTGGTGGGTCCACTGAGGACCTGGGACAGTCCACATCCCATCCATGATCACCCCAACCCAATGTCTTTTTATCTCCCGACTGCTGTGGGCTTTCGGCACTAGCCAGCAAGCTCAGAATTAGAGCAGAAAGATATTAACGAGGGCGTGATTAAAGATTTAGTTGCTCTGCATTATTTAGAGGGCCAGTGCTTGAACCCACGCAATATTTCAGCCCAAGGACTTGCAGGCTGCCCTGCTTGCATCTCTGTTTGCAGACTGGAAGCAAGGGTGAAGGGGATCAATCATGCTCTCATCCTACTGCAATGTGCTGCAGTAGGAGAAGCAAAAGGGCTCAAAATATTCCTTTTAAAGCCTTTCAAAGCCATACCCACATCAGTCATGGAGAAGAGAAGGCTGAGAGGGGATATGATAGAGCTATTTTTTAAATATCTGAAGGGATACCATGGAAAAGACAGAGCTTGTTTTCTGCTGCTGCAGAAACTAAAGCATGAACAAATTGATTCAAATTGCAAGATTCCACCTGAATATTAGGAAGAGCTTTTAGAATGTAAGAACTGTTAAAAAGATGAATAGATTACCTTGGAGAATGGTGGACTCTCTATCTTAGAAGGTTTTTACACAGAGCTTGGATGGGCAGGAGAAGAGAAGTTGTGCTTTCCTGTATGGCAGGGGGCTAGAGTAGATGACCTTTGGGGTGCTTGCAATCCTATGGTCCTATTTTGAGACTAATGAAGGTTTCCCAGTACAAAATGCAGAAGCCAGTGCGTATTAGAGACCCTATAACATCGGTCTTACAAGAACATCAATCTAATCTTGTAGGATGCCTTGGATCCGTTTTGGGGAGAAAGGCGGCATAAGAATGGGAAAAAAATAGATAAATAAATAAGAACTTACAAGGAAGTTGGCCTGACTCCATCTCCTTTGAGCTTCCATCAGGCAGCCCAAACAGGGCTCTGTTTTAAAATTGTATTTCAGGGTTGTTGTTGGGCTGCTTTTTTAGTGTGTGTTGTTTTAAATGTTTGTACTGTTTTCACTGCCTTTATTTATTCATCATATCAGGAACCCTTGTGAGCTGGGAGGTATAAATATTCACCTGCTTCAGCGCTGTCCCTTCCACCCGCTTCAGGACACACTGAAACGCTGTTGATTCCCTGGGTGGTTGGTGTCTTCTTCGCTGGTTATGTGGTGGGACAGTCCGATGTCGGGCAAAGATCCTTTGCCATTCCCCCATCTTGCTGCAGAAAACAATAATAGAATTATAGAGTTGGGAAAGACCTCAAGGGTCATCCAGTTCAACCCAATTCTATCATGCAGGAACTCACAATCAAAGCAGTCCCAACAGACGGCCATCCAACAGCCTCTGTTTAAAGACCTCCAAAAAAGGAAGCTGCGCCACCTTCCAAGGAAACATATTCCACTGTTGAAGAACTTTTGCCATCAGCTTCAACTGGTTTAGCTTTCAAAGTGATTTAGCTTTAATGGATAGACTAACAATGTATATTGACAGAGAATCAACCCAACAATACAGATATATTTATTTATTTATTTATTTATTTAAAAATGGGGGTTATAAAGAAATTATGGGAGGCGCACAAATAATTATTGATAGGAATGTGTAAAATAGTAAATTTAAAGTAAACAAAGGTGTAAGAGAAACTTGGACCTGGGGATTTGCTAAAAGTTCAAGTGTCCAATGGGATCTTTTATCCTATGTTTATGGAGGTGGCTAGGGAGTAGACTGATAGGGTCAAAGCTTTCTCAGTGAATTTGGTGGTTTATTTGGGTATTCAAACATACAAAAGACACTCAAACATACACTCAAGCACACAAGAACTAAGGAATAAAGTAGTTAACTGGGATAGGAAACAGAAGGCTTTCTAATGGTGATATTTACCTGACAGAGGTTGCCCCAATGATGAATGAGGATGGCTAGACTCAACCATGTATGAAAGGGAAAGGACAATGGAAAGAGCCGGGATCCAGGTCAGAATTCACAGTGACGCAGTGTTACCATAAAATCTAACCAGACCCAATGTGCCTGAGATTTGGGGACCTTTTATACCCTTAAACCTAGCCTGAGGCAAAGATTTGCTATTGTATATCAAAAGGTTCCAGATAGATGCTCTTTGAAGTAGACAATTTCCAAAGAGGCGAGATGGGATATTGATGTTATCTCATTCTAAGATATGTTGATGTTATCTCATTCTTAGATACAAATCTTCTAGGTGTGAATGTCCTGTTTTGCAGCTCCTAACCTTGGCCTTTTTATCTGTTAATGAATTGTGGAGGCAGACATTACCACTCAAGTGTCTATGTAATGTCCTCGCTTTGGATCCATGGCAGTTTGGGCTTTTCCAGTTTAGGGCCATGATTGGAATGATTGGAATTGATGATTTGCAACTATTGGAAAAACAATGAAATATTTCCGCATTAATTCTGCAATGCAGATGCAGTCTTGGCCAAGCAGACCTCCCTAGCACAACCAAGGCTGAGGAACAATGGGAATTGCAATGCTAAAAGATACAGAGGGCCACACATGCTTTGTTACTATCAACCAAAATGCCAGAAAATATGCTTTTGGGGTTCCAAGGAAATGCAAAGCCTGACATTTATGGTTAAGCCAACAAATGCAGTGAAGGAAAGTGAGATATGTGAAAGTCATTGGAAATATTTTTTGCAAAGCCATTCTTGGCCTTTGCAAATTTAGAAACAAGAGTAACATTTTGATAAAGAAGAAGTATCTTTTTAAAGCTTTTGAGAAACTAACTGGGAAAAGTATGTATTGATACTGTTTCTTTTTTTGCTAATTTGGGTTGTGTAATAATGGTTTCTCTTTCCTTTGTTTTCTTTTGCTACACTGTTTTGTTAAAAAGTTGCATGTTTCAAAATACACAAATGGCTCAGTTATTTGTAAGCTTCCTGGGCAAATACTGGAGTTACAAAGTTATGCAGAAAGAGGGATTTATATACACAAAAGTTGCTGAGTGGCAAAAGCACCAAACCTCCAGATGTTTGGAAGTACAATGCCCATCATCCTCTAATAAAGGGACACAGGAAAGTGGGAATTGTAATCCAAAACAGACCTCGAAGCTGAAATAAATGTGACAATACAATAATATGGAAGCAATCTGAATTAAGGTAACTTTACAGTGTTGAATCCAAATTGGGAAATGGGCTTCTTTCTGACTACATATCCCAGAATGCACAGTTTAGGGGATTCTGGGAGTTGTGACCTCAAACAAATGTGTTCCCCCCCCCCCCCCCCCAAGTTTTGGTCCAGTTTATAAATTTGAGATGAGAAACGAACTCAGATTGGCAAAGTTACTTTTTTTCTGTTATTTAAATGTATTATTTTTTTATGACAAAGGGCTGTTTAATATGAACTGAAGAACTCTAGGAGTCTGTAGTGGAAATATCTGAGTAAATATATTCTCCAAGCTCTCTTGAGGCACAGGGAAATTGGATTAAAAATAATAACAACACTCTGCACATGCTCAGAGGCACTTTTGCTCTCAGTTTACCCCTCCAAAATGGCAGCTTAAATCACCTGAAGGGGAGGGGAAGGTGGGGGAAATGCCAGAGGTGAGAGATGGGGCCTGAGGAGAGCCAGAAAGAACTTTCTAGATCCAAGTAGAACAATCTAGGCAGAGCCCCAAAGCTCCTCCGGGTTGGGGGGGGTTCCTTCAGCCAATCAGGGGGCTCCTCTTATTCTCCCCCCTTCCTTTGAGGGAGAGGGCAGAAGAAAGGGGCCCCTCTATTGAGAAGAAGAAAACGAGCCAGCCAATCAGCTTCCTCCCCCTGCTCCCCTCGCCCAATAAGAACCCTTTAGGGGTGTGCTCCCCAAGTCTGCCTCCCCAGAGCCCCTCTTACCTGCCACGCTCAGGCTCCTCTCCTCCCAACGCCATCTTGTTTGGGACCAAACCATTCTTTCAAGGAAATGGAGGGGGGCTATTTATCCCCTCTGAGAGCCCTACACCCCCATTTTGTCACCCATTTCTATATCATTTTTATTCTCTTTCTCACTCAATATCCTTCCTTCCTTCCACACAACACCTCCTCATTCCCTCTCTCTCTTATCCTCCCCAGCTCCTCCCCCCCCTTAAGCTGTGAAGAATGGTTCAATCCTCTCTGGATTGGAGGAGACAGTGGCAGTTATAAGCATCAGAGTTGCCTTGGCAACAGAGTTGAGGGAGTGGTTTATAAGCCCAGGTTGCCAACTGTCTCCCAGGTCCCTGCTCCTGTGCATTTAAAGTTGAAGGAAAGCAGGATTTTAACCTAGGAAATCTTTATTACCTCATTCTCCCCTTCTTTCTTTGGAAAACTGAAAGCTGGCTCTGTCCCAGGGGCTGAAGAAGTTATTTTTAAAGACTACAAGACCCAGAATCCCCATCTGAGTGGCTTTCTGAAGGGGATTCTGGGGCTTTGAATGGTGATAGCAGCAACAGGGTTAGTTAAATACAATAATAGTAGAAGCTGAGCTTGGGGAGTGTTACTTTCTGAAAGAATACATGCCCCAGAATCCCCTTCCCCCAGAAAGCCATTCAGATGGGGATTCTGGGGCTTGTAGTCTTAAAAAGTAACTTGTCATCTTGTATTCCCTCAGAAAGTAACCTTCCCCAAGTTTAGTTCCTGCCATTATGTAATTGTTTATTTCGTTGTTATGAAAACACAACAAGCCTCCACAATTCGACACAAAGTACCAACAAAATAAACAAATAAGTCAAGTACGAACAAATAAAACACAATGACAATAATAAAATTTGAAACGGAACACAAGTAACAAGCAAGCAAGACCAAAAGGAAATAAAAAAGATGTACAAATGCAAAAGAAGATGATTTTTAAGAATGTATTTATAATTGTTTTTTGGTGGAGGCCTGTCACGACGTTTTCTGAGGCTGAGAGTATGTGACTTGCCCATAAACACTATGTTTCCATATAGATAGGTAGATAGACAAGAGTTAGAACTGGTCTAGAAGAAAACTGTATCTGAATTATTTGGAATATTTAATATGTGGAATGTTTAAAGTGTACAATAGAGCTATAAGGACATAACATACAAATGTTTAAGGTTTTCCACATGGGATATCTTGATTAAATGGATTAATGATGTCAACAATTAGATCAATTAAAAGCAGATCTAAAGAAACAACAAAAAAAATTGAAAATTTCTAAAGATCGAAGAAATCTATACCGAGTGAATGTCAGAACAGAATTTTTACTGATTTTACACTTTATAGATAAGAATGTAAAATGAAAGCTGTTTTCCCTTTGTGTCTGTAAAAAAATTAACAAAAAATTTATTTTATTTTAAAAACCCCTATGTCTCCATTACCTATTGATTTGTTATCGATTACATTTATATAGCCGGCCTTTAAGGAAGCCAAAGGCCAAACAATACACACAGTTTCCCCCTTTTTAAATTCTTACAACAGCCCTGTAAGCTAAAGCCAAAAAAGCAGGTTTAAAAATTAATAAAGATAAAACAAAAATGATGTTATTAAATTTAACCAATAAAGAAAAACAACAACTAAAGGAAAAAATACAATTTCAAGAAGCAAATATAATTAAATATTTGGGTATAAATTTTACGACAAAAAACTCCGATCTTTACAAAAATAATTATGAAAAAATTTGGACCGAAATTAAACAAGATTTGAAAAGATGGGGAAAATTAAAATTATCTTGGATGGGAAGGATTGCATCCATAAAAATGAACGTCTTGCCTAAAATGACATTTCTTTTTCAAAATATTCCAGTCATAACAAATGACTCCCCATTCACAAACTGAGATAAAGACTTATCAAAATTTATATAAGTGTGGCTTTTTTTAACTAAGAAACAAAACAAATGTAGCTAAAGGTGGGTTTTGTAAACAGCAAAAGGAAATGTAACAGACAAACGCCACTAAAGTCTGGATACTATAAATAACATCATTCCTGTGAGCAAGAGGCATTGGCAACACTGGGTTTGTAAATAAGCAAAAATGGAGGCTTGGCTTTATGATTAAATTTTACAGACTATAAATATAGGTTTGAGTCCTATATTTAATTCCTGACTGCAGGAGGCCTATTGAATCGATTGGGTTTACTGAGGAGTTGACCCACAAATCCATTATTTGAGTTGCTTAACTCCAAAACACACTGCAGAAATAATTAATTTATTTTAATTTATTTACTGCCCTGTGAAGCCTGGGATTTGTAATTTGTTGTGGCACCAAAGCTCTCTCTGACACAGAGAAGGCTAAATGTCTCGCCAAACTACAAATCCCAGGATTCCCTAGCACTGAGCGGGGGCAGTTAAAGGGGTCTCAAACTGGATTATTTCTGCAGCGTGTGCTTTGATTGATAACAGGATTGAGGCCAAAATAAAGGTGGCTATGCCAGCGGTTCCCAAACTTTGGTCTGATCCAGATGTTTTGGACTTCAGCTCCCAGAATTCCTGAGTCTTGGCCAAGCTGGCAGGGACCTTCTGGGAGATGAAGTCCAAAACACCCGGAGGACCAAAGTTTGGGAGTCACTGATCTACACTGTAGAAATAATGCAATTTGACAACACTTTAACTGCCATGCCTCCATCCTTACAGGATCCTGGGATTTGTAGTTTGGCGGGGCACTCGCAGCACTCTTGGGCAGAGAAGGCTGAAAAGTCTTGTGAAGAAACTACAAATCCCAGGATTCCATAGAGGACGGAGCTACTGCACTTAAGAGCGGGGTGTCAAACTGTATGTAGTGAGTCCCCAACTTGTGTCCTCCAGGGGCTTGGGTTTTGGGGGACTACACCTCCCAGAAGCCTTAGCCAACTTGGCCAACAGTTGGGGATTCTGGGATCTAGAGTCCAAGGAAAACCAAGGTGGGGGGGGGGGAATGGCTGGGGTAGGTGCACCCTGGGATCAAAACTCAAATGTGGAGCTTGCAAATGGGGGTGATGCATGGGGATGATAGGCCACTCGCTCAGTAGGCTCACCCAAAGGATGCTGAGAAGGAGGGATGCAGGAGAGGGATGCAGGAGAGGCCACCTGGGT
This sequence comes from Phrynosoma blainvillii, assembly GCA_026167975.1. Lineage (NCBI taxonomy): Eukaryota > Metazoa > Chordata > Lepidosauria > Squamata > Phrynosomatidae > Phrynosoma > Phrynosoma blainvillii. The sequence goes on from JANUYF010000015.1 coordinate 5,608,302, forward strand.
ACCAAAGGGCCCCTACCCAAAGGATGCTCTCTATACTGAGGCAGGGAGGGGAGGGCTCAAGTGCAGGCGCCGCCTCTCATTGGCCAAGACCCCGTCGCTCTACCCTCCCCAGCCAATCCCCGCCTCCCAGGAGGGGGGTCTATTTGCATGCCTGTTGATTGACGCCTGGGGGCAGCCAATGAGGAGCTCCGGGGGCGGGGCTGGACCTCCACGAGGGCGAAGATGGTGTGAGGCTGCTGCTTCGGCTGCTGTCGTTCTTGCAGGTGAGGGCTGCTCTTTTTGGGGATGGGGGGGGACCCTGGGCGTGCAAGTGGGGCTTCTTTGCAAGGTTGGGAAGAATCCAGCGCAGGCCTGGGATGTTTGCATTTCTAATATATATATATATATATATATATATATATATAATTATGTATTATGATGAAGGCTGTTTGCAAACTGCAAAGCCTTTGTGTTGCTGCTGGGGGTTTTCTTGCAACGAGGGTGGAGTTGGAGATCCGTGGGTTTCTGCTGCAGTTGCAAAGCAGCCTCTGGTGCAGAAAAGGAAAAGGAAGGAGGGCTGGAAAGGGTTTTTGGGTTTTTGTTCTTTTTGCATTGTGGGTGTCACACTTCCTGCTCTGCAGAGTGTTGCAAAAGCTCCAGGCATCTGTGTTTTATTGTGAGATCTGTCACCCTCCCTTTGCAAATTAAATAAATAAAATAAAGATCTGCATTGGGAAACACTGCACCAGACTCCGTTTCCATTCCAGAGAGATCACAAAATTCAGTTCCAGAGAATGGGAGTGAGAGCCTGCCTGGCACCTCCTGGAGGTGGCTTTTCTCCTTGTGGCCATGCATTTGCCATGCACTGGCTTTCCTTCCTTTGTCTCCTCTCTCTCTCTCTCTCTCTCTCCTTGTGTTTGCTCCCCTTTGATGCTCAAAATATCCGAGGTACCTGTGAGAAAGGAACCTAGGGATGGAGGGTAGGCACCCATTCCCTTCCGAAAGCAGCCTGCCATGCCATCCTCTTGTACCTGGGTGGGGTGCGGGAGGTAGCCAGGGAGGCCTGCTGCGACCCGAAGGTTTTGACATCCATGCGTGCGGATGCGGTGTTTTTCTCTCTCCTGGGGGAGAAGGAAGGATTTGGGCACAGAGCAGCTGCATTCCCCCTTGACTTGACCTCTCCTGGGTTGAAGGACTGTCAGAATACATTGCGTTCTCGCCCCACTTCTTGGTGCATGCCTTTTTCTTCCCTTTGCAGGAAGGAGGAGCGCAGACCAGATCGGAGTGGTTTTGGCTCCACGAGGACAATTTATTTTTCTGGGTTAAGGGACCAGGTTTGGCGCATAGAGGGAGCATATGCATGCGGCGGCTGCGTCTCGGTGTGTCGGTGTTTTTCTTAAGCACAGTTGCAAACCCCGGTGTATCTGTTACCAGAACCATTATCTTCTATGGCTTTGTCATGTCAGTGTGTTGGGTATCTTTTAGGTTGCCCACGCTTCACTAACATTGGATGTATTTGGAAGGTGATTTGCTGGCGTTACTTCTTGGTGTTTCTCATAATAACCGGAGATGTGCCTTTCATCGTATCCCATCCAACACATGGATGGTGGATTGTTCCTCGTGCCCTGTTTGCTTTCCCCAGTTGGGAATTTTGGAGGAAAAGGTGGGATTGGATCCACATAAAAACCCAACCTACTTGCAGTTTGGCTGTTCAAACCCATTGAACACCTAAGTCACCTTTGAATGATGTGCCAAATATTTGCAAGCATTGGAGACAACAGAGAGAGAGAGAAGTCAAGGGGCATTTCTGGGGTTCATAGTGTTGACTGTGGTGCATTTTGACCATGGAAGTTCAAAATGCACCAAAAATAACCCCCAAATCTTGTGTGGTTTGTTGTGTTGTCACTTCCATCTTGATAGGACTGCTGTTTCTGCACCAACTCTTTCTTTACATAACAAGGATCACACCAAGAGAGGGCATCACCAGAGTGGCATGGGGAAATATATATATATATATATATATATTATTCTATGCCTCCCTCAACATATGGGCCTCCTGGCAAAGTCTCATATACAAGTCAGATCCCTGCCCCAAACAGATGACAACCAAAATGTCAGCAATGCAGAAGGGAGAAGGGAAAAAGCAAGGAAGACAATGCAAGAAAGGGCGAAGGAGTGGGAATGAGTTAGAAAAGTGTCTGGTGATGATTATGACTTGAATTAGGATTGTTATCCTTCTTGGAAGGTATGTATTTGTTGCTTGATTTGCACATTTATGTACTGGACGCGTGTGCAAAGTGGCTTAGGAAATTAAAGACAAAAACCATGTCTAAGTTAAGAGAGCCGATATTGTGGAATACACACATGTATGCATTTGATACCAGGGATAAATCAGCAGCCTATTGACCACAGACTGCTGTTAGCCGGTCAATTAAAAGCCCTTTCACTTAGAAGCAGACTTGGGCAATTGTCTCTTAAAAGCACCATTTAACAGCAGTCAGAGAGAAACCAAGCAAACTCATCCTGAATGAGGGAGAAAATGGCAGGGCTGTCACTGAGAAGACTCTGTCTCTTGTCTCCACCGGCGTAGTATTCTTGCCGGTGGACATGCTAGGAGGTCTTGTGTGGCCTATAGTAATGTACTCAGTCTTGGAATCGAGCCCACAAATGCATGGATTGCATGGACATTGTAGGTGCAGAATCAGAGTTATGTGCTCCATGCAAGCATCTGGCCAGAAGGATTCCCTTAAAGTGGTGCTGAGTTTGGGAACATGTCTCTCCCATGGATATGTGGGTGCCTATATTCAGATACAGTGGGCCCTTGGCATCGGCTGTGGTTTGGTTCCAGGACTCCCCCATGGATACCAAAAACTAGGGATGCTCAAGTCCTATTATATACAATGGGGTAGTTATTATTATTATTATTATTATTACTATTACTATTACAGTGGGCTCTTGGTATCCTTTGGGGTTTGGTTCAAGGACCCCCCTGCATACCAAAATCCATGGATGCTCAAGTCCCATTATATATAATGAGGTATTATTATTATTATTATTATTATTATTATTATTATTATTATTATTATTGCAGTGGGCCCTTGGTATCAAGTGGGGTTTGGTTCTAGGACCCCCCATGGATACCAAAATTTGTGGATACTCAAGTCCCATTAAATACAATGGAGTAGTGAAATGGCAAAATCAAGGTTTTTGGATTTTTAAAAATATTTTCAATCTCCAGATAAAGAATCCCTGGATTCACACGGTGATCATTATTAATATTTGTAGAATTCAAAGACATAGCCCTGTTAGGGCCAAAACACACTGCAGAAATAATCCAGTTTGAGACTGCTTTACCTGCCCTGGCTCAATGCTCAGGAATCCTGGAAATTGTAATGTTGTGAGACATTGAGCCTTCTCTTTCAGAGAGCTCTGGTGCTGCCACAAACTACACTTCCCAGGATTCCCGAGCACTGAGCCAGGTGAGTTAAAGCAGTGTCAAACTGGATTATTTCTGCAGTGTGTTTTGGACATTAGTCTGGAAAATCAATATGCAAAGGGCTCAAAGTAGGCTCAGGTCTGCTCATGCTACCAACTTCTATCTTTCAGTCTCAGAGGTACTGCAAGATCTCTTTGCATATTGATATTTGTATATTTTTAAAGGAGTGAGCAGATTCATGGAGGAGAATGATAAAGAATCCTATATGGCTCAAGGAGAGGTTATTTGAAGAACTATAAACCCACCCACCCCCATATGAACCTGCCCATGTTTTTAGCGGGGGGGGGGGTTGGTTATAGCAGGCCTTTCAGAATTGATTTCAAGTCATTTCCAACTTAGGGCAACCCTAGGGCAAACCTATTATGGGGATTTCTTGGTGAGTTTCTTCAGAGGCAGTTTGCCTTTGCCTTCTTCTGAGGCTGAGAGAGTGTGGCTTGCTCAAGGTCAACCAGTGGGTTTCATGGCCAAGCTGGGATTCAAACCCTGGCATCAAGAATTGTAGTCCAGCACCCAACCACATTGACTCTCATTTTGTGTCACTGACCTCTGTGCATATATCAAATCTCTTTTGAAATCTACCCAGTGGCTCTTCTGGCTGGGGGATTCTGGGAGTTTCAGTCCAAAAAAGTAAAATATTTCTGAACCCTGACAATGCAATAAGGCCTCTGCTGTGGTGTAACAAGTCTCTTAGTCCGTTCTTCTCAATATGTCCGGTTGACACCGTTCCCTGGAAATGTATTTATTTATTTTTTGTCTTGTGGGAAAGTGATTCAATTTGCTTTATTATTATAAATTTGCTTTCCTCCTGTAAATCTTTCCAGGTGACCCTTGCATTTTATTGGGATGACAGACTGTTTGTATTCAGCCTTGTGAATGCATATGTCCAAGAAGCAGCCCTGTATAAACCATTGCTTCCCTAGTCTCCAGGGGTGATGGACGGTCTCTCCAAGTGGGAGAGCTTTTTTTGCTGAAAATAGCTCCTTTTAAGTTAAAAAGAAAATGCTAGTGAGGAGGTGGAGGAGACAAAATAAAATAAAAAAAATAAACACTCAGGCACGGTTTCAAGCATTTCGTTCTGGGTAAATCATGCAAACTTATTTACCAAGCTCTTCATGGAAAAGTTTGCCTTCCCCTTTTTGCCACCTCCTCGCTTGTGGCTTTCCGGCGTGCTTTTCCCATTAACCCTTTTGCACAAGTTGCGCAAACGTCTCCTCCACCCGCAAACCTCTTCCTTACTCATTTTCCTGTGTCTTGCATACCCAGCCATTAACCTACTCCCCACCTCTGGCTTTTTCGGCAGCATTGCAATGCCTTGCTAACGCTTGGCAGGAGGCAGCTGGTTTTGCATTTTCTGGTTGGCATCACCCATGTCATTTGGACACGGCCGCTGTCACATCTGTGCCTGCACTTGGGGCACCGCTTGAATAATTTAAAATCTGTGTCATGCAAGAGGAGGAGGAGGAGGTGGTGAAGGGGACTGCGAAGGTTCAGGTATTGCATTCGTACCTTTTAAGGACAGGTTGGTGCAGCACATTTCTATGAATGTTTTGCCAGTCTTTCTGCATTATTGAATTCGACGGGAGCTGCGCGTCATTCTTACGCTGCTAATGGGTTTTGCTTGTAGGATGCAAAAGAGTGACTCACCTGCATGGGAGGCTGTCCTCTGTGTTTCTGAATGAGTCAATGGTCTGGAAATGCCTCTTGGCTGGAGCAGAGACTCCTGCAGAGATGCAGGCGGACATTTCCGCGGCACCAGGAGGAATCGGATCATTCGATCGCATCTGCTGCAAAAGAGGAGCAGATTGATCCACCCCCCTGTTTGGCAATGGAGAAAAAGGGGGTCTAAGCCTGAGTTGTGACTCATGCAGTGATACAAGGGACACACTCTGAGTAAGTAGGTAGTCTTGCATAAGCCTTTATTAAGCTATTGCTCTATTAACTAGTGTGTCTCAGGTCCAAAACACACTGCAGAAATAATCTAGTTTGAGAGTGCTTCAACTGCCCTGGCTCGGTGCTAGGCAATCCTAGAAATTGTAGTTTTATTGTGGCACCAGAGCTCTCTGACAGAAAAGGCTAAATGTCTCACAGAACTACAGTTCCCAGAATTCCCTAGCATTGAGCCCGGGCAGTTAAAGCGGTCTTAAACTGAATTATTTCTGCAGTGTGTTTTGGACCCAAATCTTGCCAAGGAAACCCCATGACAGGTTTGCCTTAGGGTCGCCATAAGTCAGAAATGACTTGAAGGCACACAACAACAAGTCAGAGAGCTCTAGTACCAGCACAAACTAAAGATCTCAGGTTTCCATAGCATTTAGCCATGGCCGTTAAAGTGGTGCCAAACTGGATTATTTCTGCAGTGCAGATGCAGTCACAGAGACATGGAGAAATGCAAGAGTTTGGTTGGGTGTGGCTGTTTTTAGCCCTTAGAAAGAGCAGGAAAGAGAGTGGGAGCTGCCTGGGAAATCATCCGAGGTTCTGGTGTTTGGCAAAGATGTGAATCCATGAATCTTTCAGAAGGGCTTTTTGGCTCTGGGTGACATTGTCCGCTGCCTGGGTGACTCCGCCAAGTTGCGCCTGAGTCACTCTTCGGCTCAGTGAAAGCTTCGCCTGCAGGGAAGGACACTCTCATCCCGATGCACAAATTAGAGGAACGATGAAAAGACATTTCAAGAAACGAATAGTCCAAGAGACAGGCATCTGGCTGCCGGAGAGCCTGGGAATGAGAGGTCCGTGCGGCGTTTGGGATGGCACCTGCTGGGCATCCTTGGACATCCTCTGCTGAACCAGCACAAGCAATACCAAGGGCCCACTTTCTTCCTTGGAAGGAACTCTTTCTGGAGAAGATTTTATCCTTGGAAAGAATTCTTTTTTGGAAGTCAGTGATGCAAAGGATGAGACCTGGAAAACATAGGATGGGTTGAGAATATTTGCTTATCTCTTGCCTTATAGGGTTGCCCATCCCTAGACTAAAAGGATTGCCCTTCTCAGCCATCAGGTCTCATCCAAATGCACAGAGAGGGAGAGAAAAAGAGATTATCTAGGATTGCAAGGACTCTGAATTGCCACTCTGCTTTTTCCTTCGCCTTGCAAATATTCACGGGGACATTGCTGTAATTAGTCGATACCCACGTAACTGGCCTGCATTGCCCAAGAACCAACTTTGTCCCAAGTTAAAGTTTCATGGACACGCTTTGTTGCTTTGGGACCAAAACACACTGCAGAAATAACCCAGTTTGATGCCAGATCAAGGGAAGGATGTCTTCATGCAGCGTGTGGTTAAACTCTGGAACTCTGCACAAGATGAAGTGATGGCTGTCAAACTGTGTGGCTTTGAAGAGGGATTGGAGAAATCCAGGGCAGTTAAAAAGCATCTGTGGCTAGCATTCGGGATGGCGTTGCATCTCTTCTAGTATCAGTGTGAGATAAAGGATCTGGTTGCATTCATGTCCCAGTTTTTTGGGGGGTGGGCAACTGGTTGACCATTGTGGGCACAGACTGTCAGAGTTAGTACGCCATTTTGTCCAATCCTTCTGGGCTTTGAGTTATCATGGAAGGCTAGGTTTCAGCACTTTGGACAGCGCCATTAAATTCTGAATTAAATAATCTGGAATGGAATTGCCACCTCAGTGATATGGAAACCATGGACCACAGCTGTTTAACCCAAGGAGGCCAAGACCCTGAATATGCGTTGTTGCTTTGTTGTTGTTGTTGTTGCTGCTGCTGTTGTTATTGTGTGCTTCTAAGTCATTCTTGACTAATGGCCACCCTAAGGCAAATTGATCACAGGGTTTTCTTGGCAGGTTGGGACCCTTGTATAAATAGGCATTAAACCCCATGTTGCCACCCACCACTATGCACTTTCCTCTCCTCCTGATTTTTGCAGTGTGTGTGTTGTGTTGTGTGAGCAATGAGATTGGCAAGGCTTTCTTGGCACTGAGTGCGAAGTCACAAGCGGTCACTCGGCTGAGTCATCCGGGAGTGTCATAAAAAGTCCTGCCGAATCACACAGAGAGGGTTGCTGAGTTGCTACATTTGGGGCTGAGCAAACAAATAAAATAACAGCAGCCTCTTTTTTTTTTTTTTTTGGAGCAGAAGGGAGAAATTGGTCATGAGGCATGAATGTGACAGTTCTGAGCAAGCATTAGGGAGGTGGGTTTTTGGATCGTGCCCCTGCCAAAATGCTCGTATTTCCATCCAAAAGTGTGTACACTTGGTTCCTGGTGAAAATATGTATTTACTGTGGACAGAGACATCCTTTGACTGTAGCTTTGCAGAATGTCCTCCTTTTCCTGGTGTCCATGTAATCCAGCAGCCAGCCAGTAGCAGCCAATGACTCCCATACTGGGGTGCAGTGAATTTTCTCTGGGGTTCCCCCTAAAACTTCAAGGTGCTGAGCTGTAATGAGAAAGAGAGAGAGAGAGAGAGAGAGAGAGACCTGGTGAGCTTTCCATGGTGCTGAACTGTTGTCTCCAAAATAGGGTTGAGCACCTCAGAAATCTTCTTGGAAGGATGAACTATGAACTGAGGATTCCCAGTGCAAGTCACACACTCTCAACCTCAGGGGAAGGCCATGGCAAGCCTCTTCTGGAGAAACCTTGCCAGGAAAACCCCATGATAGGGTCACCATAAGTTGGAAATAACTTGAAGGCACACAACAACAATGTGGCCATCCTAGTTGCACAGAGGACTGCACAATTCCACAACTTTAAAGCCATTTGGGCTGGCTGAGTCCTTCATCAGTGGAACTGTATTTTCTCTCTCTAAATTCACACGTATATCTTTTACTTTCCTCCTCTGCAAGCTGAGACACACACACACACACACACACAATACACCTTTCTGATTCCTTTCTGATTTCCCAGACAGGAGCCAAGCATTCATTCCACAGAGATACCTTTTAATTTTAATATCCCCACTATTTCCACAACATGTGAGAATGAGGATGCAAAGTGATGCCCTCTCTCTGAATTGGCTTCATGGAGTCTCTGCAAAACTACCCAAATTTCCCTACCTTTGTCGTTGCAAGACCCCCAAAGGTTCCCAATTTAAACCTTTTGGATCTCATAGGATAGCCCTATGATGGAGTGCAACATCTCAGATGGCCATCTTAGTTATGCAGAGGACTACACACCACCAAGTGTGTGCAAGTGCAAGGACAACACACAAGCAAAATGTCATCCCATTTTCCCCCTCCAACCCTGAGAAGAAAGGAGTTTTGCAAAGAGGCCTGGCAACTTCGCAAGCCGTTGACAGGTGGCAGTGTTAAATGCATCATTTTCAATCCTGGAGATCCTCCAGGACGAAGTGGGAAGCGTGTTACCAGGTAACAAGCTTTGGCAGGGAACATTCAAGGTTACCCACCCTTGTCGTACAACTGGCACGGACCCAAGGGAAAGCCACAGATTTGCAGGGGAAAAAATGGGTGGGTTGCCGTTTCTCAGAGCTGAATTTTGCAAAAAGGAAACATCTTCTATTAGAATACTCAAATTAGCAATGCAAGATGCCTTATATATACTAGGTCAGATCCTGGCTCCCCATAAACCACTACTATCTAGCCCAGGAGCAAAGCAAAAGCAAAGCAGCTTCATTTATATACCGCTTCATATCGCACTATGGGATGTCTAAGCGGTTTACAGCTGTAAGCTCATTGCCCCCCAACAGTTGGGTACTCGTTTTAGCGACCTCGGAAGGATGCAGGCCTGAGTCGAGCCTCAGCCCTGGCTAGTATTGAACTGTCAACCTTGTGGTCTATGAGTGAGTGGCTGCAGCACAGGCAACCGCTGCGCCTCCAGTGCAAATGATGCCACTGGAGTCCAAAACCCAGCAACCCTAGCCAGCCAAGGGTGAAGGATGATGGGATTTGTGCTCCAATAACATCTGGAGGGCTCCAGTATTCCCACTTCTGGATGCTTTGGATCATCCAGGGAACATTATCTAGACACATGGGCCATACAGCCCTTTCCTGAAAAGGACAGGAAAGTCACTTCCTATCTTTCAAGAAATGATTCCAAAACTTTGGTCCTCCAGGTGTTTTGGACCTCAACTCCCAAAAGCCCCAGCCAACTTAGCCAACAGTCAGGAATTCTGGGAACTGGAGTCCCAAATATTTGGAAGACCAAAGTCTGGGAACCACTGCTTTAAAGCATAAGAATAATTTTGTAGTGATTAAAAGAAGTTGTTGCAGAGTGCACACTTTGGAGGAACAATTTTCTCGGCAGCGATTCGGTGGTAGCCAATTAGCAAATGAGGGACCTGGCCTCAACTGGAGGTTTTCCAGAGGGCAAGCGGGAGGTTGGCATTTGCCACCTCCTCATCTGGACCTGGGACATTTGGCACCAGCGTCGGTGCTTGGGTAAGAGGAGAGCTGGGGTTGAAAGGAACAGGTCACAAATTACAAGTATGTTTAGCTTTTTATTGCTACCACCCTGCCTAAAAACCCTAAATGCACCAGTGTCTGTCTGATCTTGGAAGCTAAGCAGGGTAAGCCCTGGTGAACACTTGTAGAGGAGACCCCTAAGGAAGACCAGATGGTGGAGGCTCTGTTTCAGGGCAAGGAACTGACAAAACGGCCTCTGAGGATTTCTTCCTTAAGAAAACCCTGTGAAATTCATGGGGTCGACATAAGTCAACAGGGAACTTGTAGGCAGATATATACCTGGTCTGAGGGAGATTTGGGGGAACGCCCATCTTGACCAGACTTGGGCTAAGGGAGGTTTTGAGGGATGCCTGTCTCAGCTGTACCTGGTCTGGGGGAGATTTGGGGGGACACCCATCTCAGTCGAACCAGGGCTGGGGGAGATTTTGGGGGACATGCATCTCAGCCAGACCTGGGCTGGGGGAGGTTTGGGGAGACACATGTCTTGGCCAGGTGTGGACTGGAGGAGGTTTTTGGGCACACCCGTCTCAGATGAACTTGGGTTGAGGGAGATTTTGGGGGACCCTTATCTTGGCTGGACGTGGGCTGGGGGTGGTTTTGGGAGACACCCATCTCAGCCAAACTTGGGTTGGAGGAGGTTTTGGGAGCATCTGGCTCAGCCAGAGATGAGGCGACCTTTCCCTGGTTTCCAGACCCCATGGGATGAATTGGTGCCACCCCGTTTGGAGCAGTGCACCCTTCAGACATAGCTACATTTTGGGGGTGGGGGAGTGAGAGAGATGGGGAGGCATAGGAAGGGAAGGACCATGAAGGAAAATAGCCCAGTTGGTCTCTTTGGTGAATGTTTGCAGAGCAGAGTCCTGCTGACTCAGGCCTCATCCTCGAATGGAGAAAAAGGCAATGCTGCGGCAGTGAGATCAGAAGCCGGGAGGGAGAAGAGTAAGGAGTGCAATCTGGGTGGATTTCTCTCACTCAAATAACCACCAAACGGGACTTAATCAGGCACCAGACTAGACTTAATAAATTATTTTGGCATGGGAGTGCGGCCATTGTCTGTCCAGAGTCCAAGAGGGAATGGGGTAAGAAAGTGGCTCCTTCCCTGCTTTTCTCCTCCCTGATCCCTTCTCCCCTTTGCCATCCCTCTTTTCCAAGCTCATCTGTTCATCACTCTGCTTTTCATCATCCCTCCCTGCATTTTTTATTTTGCTCCTGCCTTTCAATCCTTGTCTCTTCCCTGATTGATATTTTTAAACCTCGGAAGGAGCATCTAAGGTAGGCTTTGCAACCTCAGTATGTTCTTTGCATTTTTTTTTGAAGGGGGCAAAGAGTAGGGTTTTGGGATTCTGCATGGGGTTCCTTCCTCCCCAGATACAGGACCATGGATGTACCAAACATATCTCTTGAGCACTACCTGTTTTGTAAGAAATCCATCTTTCCTAGGCTCCTGGGCTACTTCCACTTGAATAATGTCATTTTTCAGCTGTGTGGCGGTACAAGACAGCCCAGTTTTGGGGAGTTCACCCACCTTGAAATGTCCTCTTTTTCACCCTGGGGTTATAGTACTTGGGTCTGTTCCTTCCATCCTAGCAGCCCCATTTCTAGGAGGAAATTCCAAAATCTCTTTTGGGTCCAGTGGGGAATAGTTGGGCAGTGCTGTTATCTTGGATAGAAACCTGTGCACAGGAGCTGATCTCTTCACTGCAAAGCATAAGTGTGTGGTTATTTCCAGGATGTGCGCTTGTGCGTTGTGGCATTCCCAGGTTGCATAGCTGTTTCCATGGCAGCTGTTGGGGGGGGGGGAGAAACAAGCTGTCATCTTCCATTCAATGCAAGAAAAAGGGTTAGCGCAGATAGATCCTTCTCTCCTTTTGTCCTTGGGTTCATTCTGCTTTTCTTTGGGGCCATCAAGGAGAGAAACAAAGGAAGGAATGAGGTGGAGTCAAGCATTTGGAAAGAGATGGGAGGCAGGTAACTCACCTTGCCTGCATTTTTTTTTTTGACAAGGAGGGCTGTGCACCAGACAGAAATGTTGCATGCATCATGTTGTTGTTGTTCTTGTTGTGTGCTTTCAAGACGTTTCTGACTTATGGCGACCTAAAGGCGAACTTATCATTGGGTTTTCTTCATAGGTTTCTTTGGAGGAGGCTTGGTGTTGCCTTCCTCTGAAGCTGAGAGAGTGTGACTTGCCAAAGGTCACCCAGTGGGTCTCCGTGGCTGAGCTGGGACTTGAACCCTGATCTCCACAGTCCCACTCCAATGCTCAAACCATTACCTGCCCCCAAATTAGGTGCATCTTTTTTAGAGGAGAGGAGGCATCCAGAATGCTAGTGGAGAAAGACCATTGTGTGACATCAGTATCTGTGACGGCGATGGACACGTAGTGGACATCTGGATGCGGTGTCCGAAGGGTTTGTGTTTTGTGGTACATGACAGATTGTGGATGCAAGCAGAGCCCTGTAAGGTTGGAAGAGGAGGAGGAGGAGGAGGTTTGTTTTCACTTGAGCTAAGGGACTCTCAAAAGGCACGCGTTTGCAAAAGTTTGCCAGTTTAACTTTAGTACTCCTGCTTCTTTTGAGATTCTCTTTTTGTCCTTCTTGCTGGTTTCCATGATGCAATGGAGGGTTGATGTTTTCATGCCATGAGGGAATACATAGCTGAAGCAGACCTGAGAGATGCCCATCCAAACTCTGCTTAAAAACTTCCAAAGAAGGAGACTCCATCATCCTCAAAGGCAGTGTCTTCCTTTGTTGAACAAAGGAAGACACTCTCAAGAAGTTCTTCCTAATGTTTAGGTGGAATCTTTTTTCTTGCAATTTGAATCCTTGTTCTCCTCCTTGGAGCAATACCAGCAGAAAACAAGCTGGCTCCATCTTCTATATGGCATCCCTTGAGATATCTAAAGGTAGCCATCATGTCGCCTCTCCATCTTCTCTTCTCCAAGCTAAATGGCCCTAGATCCCAGTCATTCCTCTGGTGTTTTCTTGGCAAAGTTTCTTGGCAGAGAAGGTCTGCCACCATGTCTTACCCTGAGGCAGAGAGAGTGTGACTTCCCAAAGACACCCAGTGGGTTTCTGTGTCTATCTGGAAATCTTTTTGCAAAAAAAAAAAAAGATTGTGCAGAGGGGAGTTTCCCCCCATAAAAACTGCACAATTATCATGCAAACAACCCATGCATATTTCTCTTCAGAATAGTTTCCTGAAAGACTTTGGGTTGTTGTTCTTGTTGTTGTTGTGTGCCTTCAAGTCATTTCCAACTTATGGTGACCCTAAGACGAATCTATCATGGGGTTTTTCTGGCAAGTTTCTTCAGAGGGGAGTTGCCATTGCTATTCTCTGAGGCTGAGAGAGTGTGACTCACAATGACTAGGGTGTACAATATCCCTCAAGACTAAGGATGTAATTCTTCACTAAGTTCCTTCTCAAAGTAAGCAAAGAGTAATTTTTTAAAAAATTTCTTTCCCCCAAAAGCAGTTTCCGAAGCCAATTCGCAATTCGGTGCATATTGTGTGCAAAATTCGCACATAGTTTTTCTGCACAAAAAACAGCATTTTCCACACAAGAAACAACATTTTCTGTGTGGGGGATACTATTTGTTACTGTTTGCAGTGCTTAAAAGGCTGTTTTCTGTGCAGAAAATCCATGTGCGAATTTTGCACAGAATAAATCCTAGATTGTGAAAAATTTTGATAGACCAGTCTTCTCATCAGGGTTTCCTCATTGCTTTGAAAAATACATGCTTTTTCACCATTTTGTGAATATTTCCAAATATTTTTTCTATCCTTACCCAAAATGGGCTGATGTTTGTAGGAATTATTCCTTCCATAAATCCCAGTTCTGCCGTCTGTAAGGGAGAAACCAGCTTTGCCTTCCCATTATTAAAATGCTTGCTTCTGTAAATCTGCATTTCTGCGAGGTATTTTTGGCCCAGCTTGACATCCCACCATTTCTCAGCCTGGAGTAAACAAGTTAACTCTGTGAAGATCTGTGAATGCAAGAGAAAAATTCTGCCTGGTGACATTTCGATTGCATGGACAGACCCTTTTGCTGGAGGGGAAGGGACCGTTCTGGTAGAAAAACAAGTTGTCGTTCCCAGCTCTCCTCCGTTGGCATCTGCAGATGTGCAAAAGCAGCGTTTAATGCCGAGAATAAACATTGGACTGTGAGGAGGGAAGAAGAAATGAAATATTCAGTGGTATTTTCAAATCCCAAGGGAAAAGGCCTTGTTGTGCTCCTTGTTCAGAAGCCCTGAGTTCAAATTCTGAGTTGCTTTCAATTGTATTCTTTTAATTTGTAACTCACTTTGTGTCCCAATTTTGGAGGGGAAAGCAGGATATAGTAGTAGTAGTAGTAGTAGTAGTAGAGAACCAGCATGGTATAGTGGTTTGAGTGTTGGACTATGACTCTAGAGACCAGGGTTCAAATCCCTGCTCAGCGTTGGGTGATCTTGAGTAAGTCACATGCTCTCAGCCTCAGGGGAAGGCAAGGGCAAACGTCTTTGGAACAAATCTTACCAAGAAAACCCTATTATAGTTGAGTTGCCATAAGTTGGGAACAACTTGAAGGCACACAACAACAACAATAACAGTAATAGTAGTAGTAGTAGCAACAACTTGGCCAGGACTGTGTAAACAAACTACAGACCTAGATAAATCTTAGCAACTGCTCCAGTGATGTCTGTTGGAGGCATTTGCCCATTTGTAGGTCCTCCAGCGTGATTCTATGGTCAGCGTCCAGTTGATGTTGACCATAGATTTGCGCCAGAGGACCTAAACATTCCTAGAAAGCTGTTCTTTCAGGTTAAAAAAGTGGGGTTTTATTTGCATTTTTTCCTCTTTGATGGGGAGGTCCTGTGCCACAAATCCCAAATGATGGATATTCTTTCCACCTTCAGGTTTTCCTCCTGTGTCCAGTTTGTTTGCAAAAATGGTGGCATCCCATATATGCTTGCAAAATGGTGGCATTCCTTGAAAACTTCGGAGCGGTTTTAATTTTCTCCAAGCTGGCAAAAAGAAGGCAGGAGAGAACAGGACCTTCTGTGTGTTTGTTTTTGTCCTGCAGTGTCACCTTGGAGCAAACCCCAATTTTGGCTGGATCCTTCTCCAGCGGTCCCTCCGTCCTGTTACCGAACACCGGGCTCCCATTCCTGTGTTTTTCCCCCCACGTCTTATTTTAGCGGCAGAAGCTCCTGTCTGTCTGGGAAGCAGAGAGTTTGTGCTGAGCTGAGTCCTTAGCCAGGAACACAATCCCCAAAAGTCAGGCACCAAGGTGAGAAGAGATTTGGTGCCTTCCAAACTGACCATCTTGCCTGTTGTTAGGAACTGGGAAGAATTGGAAAGATGATTGCAAACCCCTCTCTGAACAAATCTTGTCAAGAAAACCTCGTGATAGGTTGGCTTTAGGGTCGCCATAAGTTGGAAATGACTTGGTCCCCCCGTCGAAAGAGCTTGAAAAGATCCAAAAGAGTAAAGATATATAACTGGCCATTAAAGTTAGAGTTGTCCGAGCCACTTCATTCCCCATTATCATGTATGGATACAAGAGCTGGACAGTAAAGAAAGTAGATAGGAAGGGGATTAATTCCTTTAAGAATTGGTGCTGGAGAAGAGTGCTGAGGATACAGTGGATAGCCAAGAAGACCAACAAATGGGTCCTTGAAGAGATCAAGCCTAATATCCTTTTGGAAGCCAAGATGACCAAATGGAAGCAGTCATACTTTGGCCACTTCATGAGAAGGCAGGACTCATTGGAGAAAACAATAATGCTAGGAAAGGTAGAGGGTAGAAGAAAGAGAGAAAGACCTCATGATAGATGGATAGACTCTATAGAGACTGCTCAGTGCAGTATGAAGCGGTATATAAATGAAGCTGCTATTTCTCTTTTAAGGAAGTCACGGGAATGAATTTGCAGGACCTGAGCTGAGCAGTGGAGGACAAGGGTTCTTGGAGATGTCTCATCCTCAGGGTCACCATGATTCAGGGCAGCTAACAACAACAAACAGTACTTGCATTGACCCAGGAATAAGTCAACTTAGGTTTTTCAGGGTCAATATTTTTGACTAAAGTTTCTAGACTTATACATGAGTATATAAAATTGGAGAGAGTGCACTTCTTCTTTTCAGCCAGATGGTGTCACCCAAAAGTAGGAGCTCACCAAGGGGACAACAGTGTCCTCTTGTGGCCCTCTGCTGAAATAACACGGTCAAGGGAACTTGGTGGTCATTTGCCATCAAATGGCCCAATTCTGTCCTGAAACATTGTGTGGGTCCAACATTATTCTGTCTCCCATAGCATGCTTTTCTACCTCTCCTATGCCTTTTCCCTTAATATTTCCTCACTTTTGCTGTGCTGTTTTTAGCAATGGAATTGACTGGAAGAAGTATTAAGTATAGGGTTGCCATTTGTCCCATAAAACCTGGAAAATCCTGGATTGAAGGGACTTAAAAGAAAGATCTTTTAGTTTGGATTAGGGTTAGGATTGAAACATAACAGTGGGGAAAAGTGCAAGGATTCATGTGCTGAATTTGCACAATTAGAATCAGCAAATTAATATTATGCATAATTATAATAATTTGCCTAATACAAAAACCAGATACCCAGATATGAGGGACTGGAATACAGCAACCCTAGTTAAGTAGCTGGAATTTTTTTAGAATGGAATATTTTGAACAGAATGAAGCCAAACCCTTTTTGTCACGGTTTACTAAAAAGAAATATTGTGAGACTTGCAAAATCTGGCAGGGAGATTAAAAAGAGGAACACAGAAAGAGTTGCATTTGCCCAGACATTGCTAAATCAGCAGACAGATAACACCCAGCTGCAAATGTGCAAAAATCAACAAAGCTTGCACTGAGGAAGACAGAATGTGAGGAGCTGAAATGTTTAGTGTGAAAGACCACCAGGAATTGTGACAATTTGATGTTTTGTACAATTATAATGTGCTATTATAATGGTCTGATCATGTACCTCAGTGTTTCCCAAACGTTGGTCTTCCAGGTGTTTGGAACTTCAGCTCCCAGAAGCCCTAGCCATTTGGGCCAACAATCAAGAATTCTGGGAGCTGAAGTCCAAAACATCTGGAGGACCAAAGTTTGAAAAACACTGAATGTACAGTCTCACATAAATGTTATATTTCATAATTTTTAGAAATGATTTTGGGGGAAGTAAATGTGCAAACACTTTGTCTTAAACCTTTTATTCTAAAAGAAAAATAAGTTGGTGTTCATGCCTCCATAAATGACCTTACATAGTCACAAAATTGAGTAGTTTTGCAAAGTCCGTATTCATCCAAGGGCTGTGTATTGTTGCACAGTGATAGCCGATACAGGGATTATTGCAAAATGTTTGATTTCATGATAAATGACTGGTGCACATTGAAGCAATCCTGCCGGTGCCCAAATACACATCTTCACAGTTTACTAAGAGGGCTTCATTGCATTTCTGCAGCAATGGGTTTGCAAAGTTGCAATGCACAGACTGTGATTTAGGATCATATTCTGTCATCCTTCCTCACGACCACCACCATTTTTCCAGGAAAAGGGCTTTGCAAAAGAAACAAAAACAATTTTTATTTCCCTTCCCCAAAAAATTTTTCTGGGTTTTTATTCCCTAGGCGTCACTGTCCCTACCGCTGAGGCTTGCAAACCATGTTTCTTTCTTGATGCACAATGTGATACATGAGTGCCTTTGTGTGTTGCCAAAGGAACATAAATGCATATTTAGGCTTGAATCCCATCTCCACAATATCCCATTAAGTATATGCAAATATTCCAAAATCTTGGGGGAGGAATCCAAACTCCTAACTGCTTCTGGTCCCAAACATTTCGGATAGGGGCGACTCAGTCTGTAAAAGGAACAAAGAAAGGCATGCTGCTACTGGTTTTTGCTCACATTTGGAAGTAAATTTGTGCAAAGTGGTGGCATTTGTTTGTGGCTCTCTGAACCCTTTCTTTTTCTCTCCTTTTGCTTCCAGTGGGTGTTGAGAACAACCTGACCTGGACCCTGGAGGCTCCATGTATCCAGAATCCACCACGGACTCCCCGGCTAGATTCTCGAATAGGCAGACGGGATCCCCAGGCATGATCTACAGGTGAGCAAGTATTATTTTCCTGCTCACTTCTGGGCCAGATCAGGGCTGTCTTATAAGCTACATTCTTGCAGATAAAAACTAAAAGTGGGAGGCAACTGATGTAAGCCGCTTAGATTGTCTTCATTTAAGCGGGGTATAAATAAATTTTATTATTATTATTATTATTTATTATGTGGAATTGGACCACATCATGGCATCTTGGAAGAGATGGAAGGGACCCCAAAGGCCATTTAATCCAACCCCTTCTGCCATGCAGGAATACACAACTAAAGCACCCATGGAAGATGCCTATCCAACCCTTTCTTTTAAAGCTCTCCAAAGATGGAGAGTCCACCACCCTCCAAGGCAATCCATATTCATCTTACTGTCAAGAAGTTCTCCCTAATATTTAGGAATAATCTCTTTTCTTGCCATTTATTATTATTATTATTATTATTATTATTATTATTATTATTTATATCCCACCATTTTCCCAAAGCTGGGACTCAGAGTGGCTTATAAGATTTGGAAACAGTACAATTAAAAACCTAGAAAAGTGTTACATTAAAACAGAATTAAATTATTACACTGTTAAAACAGATTGCACGTGAAAGAATAACATATGGTTGAAAAGATAAAAGTGTTTAAGAATACTTTTGAACTCATAGGGTTTTGTTCTAGTCCCTGGAGCAGCAGAAAACAAGCTGGCTCCATCTTCCACATAACATCCCTTCAGATATTTGAAGATGACCATATCATACCACATTTGGGCCTCCTCTAATAATAATAATAATTCCTATTTTTAATGCCCTTTTCACCAGCGAATGGAACATCAGACATATATAATCAAGAACGAAACAAAAAAAAACATAGCATGGTTCTCCATCTTCTTCTCCATCCTGAATATTTTTGCTTCTCTTGCCAAACAAGTCAGGTTTCTAGCCTGTGAAAGAAATTGCTTGAGAATCTGCATCATTTGTTGACATCTCAGACTGCATCTGCGCTACAGAAATAATCCAGTTTGACACCACTTCAACTGCCATGGCTCAGTGCTGTGGAATCCTGGATTTGTAGTTTGTTGTGTCACCAGCGCTCTCTGACAGAGAAGGCTAAATGTCTCACAGAACTACAATCCCCAGAATCCCTTGGCCATGGCAGTTGAAGTGGCGTCAAACTGGATTATTTCTGAAATGTCGAAGCAGCCTCCCAGTGTTCCCAGAATGCCACTGCAATGCAGGCTTCTCCCACTTGGTGGCCCTGTTGCCAAGGCTTTGAGTGGCATGTCCTTAAAATGGAAGACAATGAAAGAAGATGATAGAGTCTTGGGTTGGATGCCTAGAGAGGTCAAGGTAAGATGTTGGGGGGAAATGGTGCCTCCTGTGTCCTGTGCATTGGGTCATTTTACTATGAGCTCTGGACCATTTCTTTCTTTCTTTCCCTTCTGCTGTCGGAAGTGCGCGCTACGGGAGTCCCAAAAGGCAACTCCAGTTTTACAGGTAACGGTGTCCCTTTTATGTTCTCAATCCAGTCGCCGCCGGTGCAATTGTTGTACCGTTGCAGTTGACCTTGTGTCTTCTTCCATAGTCCCAGAGCTGTCTGACAGGCAGAAATACAACAGGTATACCCCTTTTCTCATTACAGTAAAACCTTGCCCCCCCCTCCTCCCATGTATGAAAACCTCTGGGATTCCTGTAGTTGTTGCAAGAAAGCACAAGAAACTTTCTAGGAAAAGAAGGCTGCAGATCTATCTGGTTAGGATAGTTGGGCTTATAATGGTATGATCAGAAACTCTATGTATTATGCTGTATGTTTTTATAATGTATTTATTTGGCATCATATTTTTGGAGATCCTTCTAATGTTGCTCCAGGGCAGTTTCCAGAAGTGACAGGGACCCTCTTGTGTTACTTTGCAAAAGCTGTCCATTTCTCTTTACTCAATCTGGATCTCTCTTCTACCACTTTCATAAGTCAACGATGCAATTTTCCTGGCTGTCTGTTCATCTGTTGCAGAAAAGTTATGTATAAATCCAAGATGGTAGCCATGTTCGAGGATAAGTCCTTTTCAGAATCGTGCCTAGATCAGCTTCATAACAGTAATAAAGTTCCACCTATTTTGCAAAATGCATGCAATTTTCAGTAAGCTTGCACAGACTCCCTCCTTACATAAACCTGAGATATCTTTTTACAAATGGATGCACAAAAACGTGAGAAACTGTTGTCAGTCTGGCGGCTTCCTTCTGGAAACCATCAGTGCTGCAACTTTTGAAATAAAACATAATTTGAAATAAAAACCTTAATTTGCAAGTGTAAGGAACTTCGGCCATCGCTTTGTCTGTTATGTGTAGTTGTTTGAAAAGAAAAGAAAAAAGTTTTGCCGTCTTACTGTGCCAGTCCATTCAGAATTGACGCTAAATTGGGTGGGAATTATTCCCAAGTCAACACAAATAGGAGTGTGACCTTTGTGTCTTGAATTGACCCAAAATTCAAGTTTTAAAATTGGAAAATGATTTCTGGAAGTGCAAAGAAAGGCTGAATTGGCACAGTTGCCTACTCCTGGTCTTATTACTCTGACTTGCAGCTGCTTTCCCCAGCAAGAGAAAACAGTCTCTTCCCATCAGACCCTTTAACCTGGAGGTGTCAGGATTTGAACCCAGGACCTTCTGTGTCCAAAATTGGGACCAGGACCTCAGTTGGGGGGGAGGGGCTGACACTTTTCTGGGTGTGGAGGTGCCCTGGATTTTTATTTTTGTTCGGAAGCTGTCCGATGTTGATCCTTTAAAGGAGAAGAGAAATCCCACGGAACACATAATGGATTCTGTCATTGGATTCTGCCATTTTCTGGCTCAGAGCAATTAATAGAAAGGGGAGGAGGAGACATTGGAAATTGAAACCAGGTCCCTGAGGACAGTCTGGTCTTGTCAGAGAGTCTGGGCTCAAAACGGATCGTTGTAGGAAATCTGATCGGATATTTCTGATTGCCTTTGCAGCGTCTCTTCAGCCGAAGGTGGGAACCTCTTTTGTTGTCGTCCTTAATTGTCCTCAAGTCAACTTTGACTTATGGCAACCCCAGGAATGAGAGAATTGCTAGTCTCCCTGTCTGTCTTCAGCCTCAAAGACCATAGCACCCAACATCCACAAAACAGTGACGCCTTTGTTTGCTTGGAAACAGACTGGCAGCCATTGCAACAAGGGAGTTGTGTGTTTTTGTGGATTTTAGATGCTCAGGTCGTGCAAATTCAGAGCTTCCTTGTTGGAGTCGGTCTGTCCCTCCGCCTGCAATGGGGCCTTCCTTTTTTCCTATTGCCTTCCAACTCACCAAACTTTATTGCCTTTGCTAATGATTCTTGTTGCCTGCATCCAAAATACAACAGTCTCAGCTCAGTCATTTTGGCTTTTAGGGAGAGTCCAGCCTTGATTTGCTCCAAGACCCATTTATTTGTCATTTTAGCAATCTGCAGAATTTTCCTCTGGCACCACATTTCAAAGGAGTTGGGGTTGTTGTTTTTCCTATCAGCTTTCTTCGCTTTCACAATTATTCACAGGAATCGAAAATGCAATGAGATGCACAATCTTGACCCTGGTATTCAATGACAGAAGATTTATTTTAGGGGTTTTTGGCAGCTTTCCTTCCAAGTCTTTGGTCTGATCTGCACTGCAGAAATAATGCAGCTTGACATGGCTTTATCTGCCATGGATCAATAATGGTCAATATTTCAATAATGAAATGGAATCCTGGGATTTGTAGTTTTGTGAGATAGCCTTCTCGGTCTGAGGTGTCATAACAAACTACAAATTCCTGGGTACCATAGCATGGAGCCATGGCAGTTAAAGCGATGCCAAAACAACCAACAACCATAGTATCCAAAATCCACAAAGCAGTGATGCCTTTATCTGTTTGGAAACAGACTGGCAAACAGCAGAGCTGTTGCAACAAGAGAGTTTTGTGGGTTTATCCCTGTTTTGTGGATTTTGGAATATTGTTCTTTGCTACATGGCCAACATGGCTACCCCTGGACATAGAGCAACAACCATGCATGCAACTATGCCTTATTGCTAGAAATGGCTCTCCTCTAGGAATGGTTAACTTAGGGTTCATCCTTTTGTTGGTTCTCTATAACCAGCTTCAGGGGAATTACCAGATTTCTCCATTTTGGAGATCTGGAGATTGCCGGACGATGCAGCAATGCAGACGTAGAGGTACCGGCTGCTGCCAACATTGCCCCTGGCATACCATACCATACCCATAAGTTTTGCATTTCACCCCGCCTGCCTTCCCTGGCATGGAAGGCAAGCATTGCGTCCAGGGAGGATGTGTTGGCAAAATCCGGGCCAATTAACATTCTCCCCAGAGCGAGTCTGGGAGGCCGTCCAGCCCCCCGCTAATCGGGGAAAGTGCATTAAGAGGGAGGATAAAAGGCCCAGTAATCGCTCTCTTTTCCCTTCCCTTTTGACCATCTCCAGCAAAAGGAGCCACTTAGCCTTGGCCAGTCTCCTCATTAGTGGGATCGTTGCCCAGGGAAATGGCCACCGGCTAATGGAGCCTGGCTAGCGAGCGGGGTGTCTGCCGACAAAAGCACACACAGAAAGGCACAAATAGACACATCTCCTGTGTCCCACAAGTCATGGGGGCTCCCCTCCCCAAGAAATTATTTTAACTGTGTTTCTTTTTTTAATAAAAGTGAAAAATAATTCCTCTGCATCCTGCTTTCTCCTCTGATTTTGAAGTGGCTTCTTCCATCTACCTACTGGAATCGAATCCAGCACTCAATGGAGGCTGGTGTTCTTAGTGTTTGGGCTGGTTTTTAGGGTGAATCTACTCTGGTTTTTAGCCTGAACTGCTATGCCCTATTATACTATCATATCCCCTCACCAAAATGTTATTATTAACCATATCATTGTCTTTGAGACTAACTAAAGAAAGAAGTTGGCAGCTTGAGCTTTCATAGACTTAAGTCTACTTTCTTAGATGCATTTGATCAAATGCATACTAACATTGCCAAATGCATCTGAGGAAACAGACTGAAGTCTAGGAAAGCTCATGCTTCCAATTTCTTTCTTTAGTTAGTCTGAAAGATGCTGCAAGATCTCGCTACCTATTCAACCTATATGCAGAACATATTGTAAGAAAAGCAGGCTTGGACACAGAAGAAGGAGGAGTGAAAATAGGAGGAAGGAATATCAACCATCTGAGATATGCAGGTGACACCAGAATACTAGCAGAAAACCTCACAGACCTGGAAGACCTCCTAAGGAAGATCCAAGAAGAAAGTGCAAAGACAGGCTTAATACTGAGCATAAAGAAAACAAAAATAATGACCACCGAGGATCTTCACAAGTTCAACCTAGACAATGAAGAAATAGAAATAGTGAAAGAATTCCCATACCTGGGATCAAGCATTGATAGAAATGGGGACTGCAGTCAGGAAATCAGAAGAAGACTAAGAATGAGGAGAGTGGCTATGAAAGAACTAGAAAAGACTCTAAAATGCAAAGATATCCAACTCAGCACAAAAGTCGGAATCATACAAGCCATTGCATTCCCTATTTCCATGGATGGATGTGAGAGCTGGACAGTTAAGAAAGAGGATAGGAAGAAAACCAATGCATTTGAGAGAATGTGGGGCTGGAGAAGAGTGCTGAGGATCCCGTGGATGTCTGTAACATGCTCTATTTGTGATATTTTGTTGGTCCGTGTGGAATAATTTCCAGAGCACCTCTTGCTACATGGACCACCATTGTTTCCTTTCCCCAGAAATGCTGAATCTCTGTTTGTGGGTCTCGCTGTTTCATAATCTTTCCCCTCTGCTTGTGTTTTGGTTCTTCTGTCCCCTGGGATTGCCACATCTATCATCCAAGTTTTCGTTTTTCTCAACCGCAATCCTGTCTGGCATATTATGTTCTAATGGTTTATCACGTTGCATCTTGCAGGCTCATAAAAGTTTTGCTTCAATATTTTCCACCACTTTCTTTCAGGTTTATGTTCCTGTCAGTTTGCAGATGGTAAATCCTTTTTGTTTTGTTTTTGTTTTATTATAGTGTTTCTTATATTCAGTCTCAGTGATTCTGATGAGGTGGTGGTCAATAGTTTCATCTCATTCATGTATATATATATATATGTGTGTGTGTGTGTATGTGTGAGTGTGTATACACATACAGATACAGATAGAGAGAGAGAGAGATGATCTATAATCTGTAGTCTTTTTCCCCCCCAATAAGCCATGGGATTTCCATTTTCTATGCATGGTTGTGAAAACTGGACAATGAAAAAAGCTGATAGGAAGAGAATCAGTGGGTTGAAGCATCTGGAGGGCCCAAGGTTGTGAAAGGCAACTGTTTTGCAGTCCAGATTGAATACATAGTGAACTGAAAGCAACCGTTTATTTAAGGACACAGGGTTGATCCAGATGTCAGCATTACAGGTGAGCAATCTGGCACCAAAATAAACATAATTTAGACAGGGAGAAGCAAACTGTCTGTTGAGTCACATCTATTTTCTTTCTTCAGGAGGGGTTGACTTGCCTGAACTGATGGATGGACAGACAGACAGAAAGACAGATAGATTGTTGTTGTGTGCCTTCAAGTCATTTCTGATTTATGGCAACCCTAAGGTGACCCTATTGTGACAAGATTTGTTCAAAAGATGTTTGCCACTATTCCATCCTCTGAGGGTGAGAGAGTGTGACTTGCCCAAGATCACCCAGTAGGTTTACATGGCTGAATGGGGAATTGAACCCTGGTCTCCTGAGTCATAGCCGAACACTCAAACCACTACGCCACACTGGCTCTCAGATAGATAGATAGATAGATAGATAGATAGATAGATAGATATTCTTTGAATTTTAAAACTATCATGCCCAAAAGTCCTGTGTCCCAACGGTGGGCCTCAATCCATTGCAAAGTCTGAAACCTGGGATATAAACAATATTCTGCATTTTGCCAAGTTGTCTGTTGCTCTTTCTCCCTTTTGCTGTTCAAGTTTTTTAAGTACTGTTTTCCAGCTAGACCACCAAAGCCTCTCCATCCACGGTGGGCAAGAGAGTCCTTCTTCTGGTTTTCTTCCAGGGTCTTGTTCTTTGGTTTGCTTCCAGCCATAGCTTGAGTTTTGACTAACACCCAAAGGGAAAAGGAAGCAGAGTCTCATGGGCTGCCTTGATTTGTCTATGTCGAGGGAAACGGATGCATCCCATCCTTGGCGATGGTTATTTCAGGTCCACCGGAGAAGCTCTCAACCCACCGGAGCCATCCATCAACCTGTCCCTCTTGACATCCTCCAAGGACTCTGGCCAGCCACCTTCTCTCTGCACCTTGACAGGTCTCCGCTAATCAAAAGTGAGCGATGGACGCCATTCCTCATCAACCCTTCTGCGTCTCCAAATGCTTTTAGAGTGAGCGAGAAAGGGAGAAGAGAGATCTTGAATAATTTAGCTCCCGTTTGCTAAAGGGAAAAGGGTGGGGTCGGAGGGGGGAGAGAAGGAAAAGACCTTAATAGGCGGCCTAATGGATGCGCTCGCTGCTCAGCCTCTTCGTCTCGGGTCCGCAATCGCTTTGGACGCTCGGGTGTCGACACTCCCCTCGCCGAAAGCCACGCCTGTGCCCGTCCGTGGGAAAAAATAAAACACACCCTAATAAACTAGAACTTTTCTTTAATGAGCAAGCTTCCAGGAAAGCGGGTGAGTTGGGCGTCACTGGCAGGGATGTCAGGACCGGGAGCGTGATTTCGGGGCTGAGATGTTGCGTGAGAGAAGCCATCAGATTCCCTGATGGATTGATTGCAAGAGGTTCCTTCAGATCGGGTGTTAAGGATCCAGTTTCGAGTTGTGAAGATTTTAATTTTTTTTTTAATATCCCACTCGAACTTTCCTCCTTCGTAGCGTGGCCGACATCAAAGGGTATTATCGCCTTTCCGCAATTTTGGAAGGGGCTTTGCATTTTTAGGACACAGAGAGAAGGATCTCTCAACGGACCGGAGAGAGGGTTGGTTGGTTCATTTGTTCATAAATTGCAGAAAAATAGGAAGGCTCCAAAGTTGTATTGAGAAAGTTGTATTATTTCACCTGAGCAGAGTTTGGTTTAGGGATTCGGATAAGAGGTGTGAAATCTAGCCTCTAGTCAACCCACAATTGTTTTGTAAAATGGAGCCTTTCTTTGTTTGTTGTTCCAGGGAATAGGTTGGCTTCAGAAATAAGTCTTTTCAATATTTCACTGGTGCTTGTTTCTTAGCGAATGTGACTGGATTGCAGCCTCCAAGAATTGAGGGATTGTTGTTCAGGGCGTGCATTTTGAAAAGGAAGAAAGCAAAAAGCAGCTACGCATGTTGAATTTTTCTAGAAATGCCTGTTTACTGTTGCGATCTGGAAGTCCCTCTGTGTTTCCAGAAATATTCTAGGGATGTGTGTGTTTGTGTGAGAAAATCACATCCTTGTTTTGTTTTGTTTTGTTAATGTCTGTCTGGGGATGATCTTTCTTAACGTTTCCCTTTGTGCTTTCCTATGTGGCTACTCCTCATTTTCAGTGCTGTTTCAAATATTATTTTGTTGTTGTGTGCCTTCAAGTCATTTCCGACTTACGGCAACCTTAAGGCAAACTTATAATGGGGTGTTCTAGGACAGATTTGTTTAGAGGAGGTTTGCCATGTCCTTCCCCTGAGGCTGAGAGAGTGTGACTCACTTAAGGTCACTCAGAGGGTTTCCATGGCCAAGATGGGAATGGGACCCTGGTCTCCAGAGTCCTAATCTCATGCCATGACTGACTACAATTCCCAAAGTTCCATAGCATTGAGCCATGGAAGTTAAAACAGTGTCAAACTGGATTATCTCTACAATGTGGGTGCAGTCTATGGTCCAAAACATACTGCGGAAATAATCCAGTTTGAGACCACTTTAACTGCCCTGGCTCAATGCTAGGGAATTCTGGGAACTGTAGTTTTGTGAGACATTTAGCCTTCTCTGTGAGAGCGCTCTGGTGCCACAATAAACTACAGTTCCTAGGATTCCCTAGCATTGAGCCAGGGCAGTTAAAGTGGTCCCAAACTGGATTATTTCTGCAGTGTGTTTTGGATCTAAATCTTCTAAGCATACTCTTAAGTTAAGACTATTCCTGTCCTTCCTCTGGACCCGGGCTCAATGCATCGTCTGATCTATATTTTCTAAGCACATACAAGAATACCCTTAAGACTGTTCTTGTCCTCTGGACCAGGGCTCAGTGCTCCAAAACTGATGGAGACAAACATCAGTCGCTCCGCGAAGTATCTGGAGGCTTAGCTGTTTCAGGTGGTTGAACATGATCAAGACTTCTCCTGCGGCGTCTGAGCTGAGCTGCCTCAGGTGAGGATGTCTACCTGCAGAGAAATACCTGTTATCCGTTAAAAAACCAAAACCAAAACCACTCATCCTTGAAACAGCGACGCCAGCTCTGTTGGATTAGTCCTTTCCCTTTCTGCCATTCAGGTCCATCAGGATTGTTTTCTTCCCTCTTGGCCACCAGAAATCTTATTGCTGTAGACTTTTATTGTAATTTATTTATACATCATATACTTATCCTGCCTTCTTGCCAAGGTGCAATACATGGATCTCCTGTCCACCTTCTCCACACAACATCCCTGCAAGGTAGGTTAGGATGACTGGCCCAGGTCATTGGGGAAGTCTACGGGTCTATCCGCACTGCGGAGTTAAATCAGTTTGGCACCACTTTAACTGGCATGGCTCCATTCTACAGGATCTTGGGATTTGTAGTTCGGCAAGGTGCCAGAGCGCTCTTCCAGACCAGGTTGAGGACCTTGCCAAATTACAAATCCCAGGCTTCCATAGGAAAGAGCCTTTGTAGTTAAAGTGGTGTCAAACTGCTTTGGATACAGTATCACTGTTTTGTGGATTTGGACTGTTACTGTGCTTTGCCCAAAAAAGTATCCTTGTTTTGTGGATTTTGGATGTTATTGCACTGTGCTACATGGCCAACGTGGGCCAAGATCCTTCATACTTTTAGCATATGTATCCATAGATCTTTAAGAGGCCATGAATAATCCACTGGTCCCCAACCCTTGACTCTCCAGATGTTTAGGACTTCAGTTCCCAGAATTTCCAACCAGTTTGGCCAGCAGTCAGATTCTGGGAGGTGGGAAACTCCAAAACAGCAGTCAGATTCTGGGAAGTTTAGAAATCCCTGCTGGTTTTTTCCCCTGGGAGAAAAAATACATCCTCCCAAAAAAATACCTATTTTTTTTTCCATTTTGGGGGATTTTCTGTACCAGTTTGGCCCTCCATTTTGCAGAGAATGCTAGCCAAGGCTCAGATGCGCAATTTCTCATCGCTGACCCCCAAAGCCCTGAGAAGCAGAAGCAGAGGAAATGGCCTCCGTATCGGATATCAATGATTATTTTAAAAGCCACTGAGCTGCCTTTTAGTCCAGGGCCAGCTGTGTTGCAAGGGATGGAGAAAGATTCCTTGGAAGGAAATCTCCAAGGGATTTCTTGGTTCCTTTTTGCAAAATGATGGATACGACGATGAAGCCACCAGCTGGGCCTTCTGTTGGGCAGAGGAAATGGTTGCATTTTCCCCCAAAGGCTCAAAATCCGTACCTGGAGTGGTTTTATTTTATTATTTCACAGCAAAAGAACAGACTAAGATAGACCTGGGGAAGTTTCCTTGTAAGAAGAGATTTCTTCTCATTTTATTGCTGTGTTGAAAATGTCATTTATTGCAATAATGAAAACAATGTCGGAAAGTAACTTGGAAAGTTGTTTGCTCCGCTCCTTGTTACTTCCCATTGCTAAGAGAAGGGTATAAAACTTGCAAAATTCCTCATTACACCAGTAACGTAACTTTGCTAAGGTGGATGGGGAGGAGGGATTCTGGGAGGTGTAGTCCCTCCAAAAGCAACTTTTCTCCATGCTTCTTTCAGAAAACTACAGTTTGCCTTGAGATTCTTTGTGAAGGGAAATGCAACCTTAGAAGTCAACAGCAAACACTCAACTGGTTTTGGCTTTTTGTTTTGTTTATTTCTCCCCTTGCTTTTTGGATGTGTGTATATGTTGACTTTGTATACCTCCTGTCCTCATCCTTTTGCTATCTGTCCCCCTGTTTCCCAATTCCTTGGGCTTCTCAAATGTGTTGCCTACAATTTGGAGATGCTTTTAGGCACTGTTGGATGGAAGTGTCGGAGGAAAGAGCGGGACCTGATTTGGCCTTCTGGCGTAAGCTTTTCAAATTAATATTTGTGGTTTTGTTGTCTGGTGTAGGACATGGAGTCGTTGGTTTTGTTGCACTCTGAAAAGATTGGTATACCAGAGGAAATATTTGGTGTCCAGACTTGGTGCCAAAGTATGAAAACTTTGAAAAAGTCAAAGCTGCAAATGTGAAGGGTCATCTGCAGCTGGCAGCGGTCAGCTGTTTGCATTACACTAGGGTCCATCATCCAGACAGGTCTCTTAAATTCAGTAACCAGGCAGTAAATAGTCCTTAAACTTGGTACAAATTATTTCCACCTGTGTTGGTAAACACTCTGGCCCTTTGCAGCTTCTGCAGCTGGAGAACTTGTTTTCTATTCTGCCTGAGGATGAGCCCTGCGTGACTCTTAAGGTCTGCATACTTTGTCACCAACAAGAGGACAAGGCTCGGCTATGGAGATGCCTTATTTCCCATGCCCCGGTGTGGTGAGGAGAGCAGGCCAGGGGTGCACTGTTTGCGGCAGTTGATGGTCAGCTTTTAATGGATGGGAGGAGGGGGTCCCATTATCCTAGGTCGGATTCCTCTTAACGTCTGGGACGTCCACAGATCCCCGCCTCTGGCAGCACCATGCTGTCCATGACGTACAGCGGGAGCCTCCGGAGTGTCGCCAGCCGGTGCCATTCCGAGTGGGGCCTCCACCAGATCCAGCCGACGGACGCGGTGGAGCTGCAGCGCCTCAGGGATGTCCGGGTGGCCGCTCAGGCCAGGGTCAGGGAAGAGTTTCTCCGGATGCATGGACTCTCCCTGGAGGAATGCACCGCCCAAAAGACCGGCATGCGGTATCGGTAAGCAGTGCAACGCTTCACTCCCGCTCTTCCGTCCTTCGCTCTGCAGCTTACCTTGCATTTTGGCAACCTCTTCAACAGGGGAATGGGATGCATAATTTCCAAAAATGTTAGTACTCCAGCCAGGAAAAGTTTGCCAAGCTCTGCTTTGAACAAAAAGATCCAAACCATTCCCCCCAAAAAAACATCTTTTGCAAGCTGTGATTTTAAAACATGGACATTGTAGTCCGACCAAAGAAACCAATATAGTCCCAAATATTTGGCGATCCGTAGATTCCTTGTAATGTCATGTACTAACACGAATTAGGAAGATTGCAGTTGAATCATGATTTCCAGAAACTTTTCCAATCCAAAAAGAAGAAGAGTTTTCCAAACTCTGCTTTCAATGTGTTTCTAGCTTTAACAGGCATCCCTCAATTTCCAAGTTATTTTTATAATCAGTTTGAGGACTCCTGCAAAATAATAATAGTCATAATAATAGTAAAAAAGGTAGTAAAAATGACTTTTCCTTTTAAAAAACCTTTAAATTTCAGCAATGATAAACATATCAGTTCTTACATCTGATCCAAAAAATACAATCTATGTAACAGTAAATGAAGTACCAGTGTGTTAAATACATTATTGCATCACCAATAAATTATTAGATAAAAACATATACACATATCTATGCATATGTGTGTGCGTGTGTGTGTGTATTTCTCACATATCTAATATTAGATTAGATTTCTATATTAATATCTGCTAGGCAAAAAGTCTACTTGATTAGTTGGGCCTCCATTTTTGACATTCCATTCTTAAAAATGGGTACCAAGTCATTAATAATAATAATATTTATGATTTACCTGCATCCACCTCTCCTTGTAGATAGAAGCAGTTAACAACGTGAATTAGACACATAATGCCAGTTAAAAGAGCATATAAGACCAACACATATCAAAAACAATCAATACATACTTTAAAATTGTTGTTTTAAACTCATCTGGGTTGACCTGCCAAAAGAGAGGGGTCTTTGCTGATGTTTCAAGTGAGAAAGCAAATCTCCTCCAGCAGGTCATTTCACAATTTGGGGGCAACCAAAGAAAATGTCCTTTGGGTAACAATTGTCAACCTAATTTTTGTTGACTGAAGTGAATTTTGCAATGTTATTCCCCCTTTTTCACCCACCTTGGCCATATGAAAATGGCTGTATAATTTCTTTGCAAGTACTAGTCTGGCCGTGTTCTGTCAAGATATCCACAAAATCCTGGTCCTTGGGGAATCTTCCCCAGTTCTGACTTCTGCAACCTGTGCTAAAATTAGAAAATTAGAAAAAGGTCAGCATGTCATCGGCGTAGCGGATGACAAAAGTTACATACATCCATCCATGGAGTACCTTTTGTGATGCCACCCAAAGTCCACCAGAGGGCAGCTTCTTCATGCTGATGGAGATGAGTGAGGGTTTTCTTGGCAAGATTTGTTCAGAAGAGGTTTACCATTGCTTTACACTGAGGCTGAGAGAGTGTGACTTGCCCAAGGCCACTCAGTGGGTTTCATGGCAATCATGTGCACATGACAAAGCAAAAAGCAGAAGCCCTTTACACTTGCAGGTTCTGTTTCCTTAATGAGGTGTTGAAGCATGCCCTGGCAAATACCCTCACTCCCAACAATTGCCCTTCCTTGTTTTAAATGAAGAAAATCAGCCAACAAGAACTAGAAATGCAAACCTGATGCTGAAGCCGTAGCATCACTTTTCCAACATTATCCTTTCCCTCCTCCTCATTATTATTATTATTGCTAACCGATATAGTCCCAAATCTTTGGAGGTCCAAAGATTCCTCCTAATGTCATGCACATCATGTGCTGACAACAGTTTGTAAGTTGGAATTGAATTCTGATTTCCAGCTAACAATGTTTTGCTTTAAAATTAATATTACTCTTATTCCTCTCTTCTCCCCCTTGAACCTCACTTTCCTGACAATGGGGTCCAATCAATCAATCAATTAATCAATCAGTCAATCAATCAAATCATTTCCACTTACCCCCTTCCCGGATGCCCGCAGTGGGGCAGGAAGGCTTGTTCATTAAGGCGCAGCAAACCCATGGCACCCAAATGTGCACACCTGACACACCTTTTGCAAGCGAGACACCCAAGATGGACAGCACCCCACCGAGACCACGCATCGACTCCACGGACCAAACCAGGTGGCGCGGCATGAATATTTCATGGCCTTCCGCGTCCCGACACGGGGGGCTGCCATGAATATTTCAAGGGACTCTGTTTATGAGTTTTCGAAGGATGTTGAGAATAGCGTTGGGTTACCGGCGCCTAATGAGGTTTGATATATTATTAATCTCTTTTTCTCCTTCTTTCTTTGTCTTGTATATAAAGCTAGGCTGGGAATTGGGAGGATACCTGGAGGCTCCATGACTGCAAAGAATAACTGAGTTGCTAGGAGCTAAATTGCTGCTGTTGGTCCTGATTAGAGTAGACCCATTGGCCTATTGGGAAAGACAATAATGCTTGGAAAGTAGGAAAGGTAGAAAGTAGGGAAAGTAGAAAGTTGGGAAGTAGGGAAAGTAGGAAAGGTCAAAAGTAGGAAAGGTAGAAAGTAGGAAAGGTGGAAAGGTAAAGTAAAATAGTAGGAAAGGTATAAAGTTGGTAAGGTATAAAATTGAAAAGTAGGAAAAGAGGGAGACCACATTCTAGGTGGATAGACTCAATCATGGAGGCCACAACCCTAAATTTGCAAGAGCTGAGTTGGGTCTTGCAAACAGGGTGACCTGGAGGTCTCTCATTCATAGGGTTGCCCAAAGTCAACATTGACTTAACAGCAATGATGTGGCCCTTTCCAAACAACACTGCTTTTTGTCACTGATTTTGTTTGTGACGATTTCATTCTGATGTTTTGCCAGTCTCTTTGGGATTCCTCCCTGAGCCTCTCTCACCCCTGGGACTGCAATTGTGTACTTTCCCCAGGAGTCCTGAATTTGTAGGTCTCAATATTTCGTAACCTTTTCGTTCTCTCTTTCTCCCCTGGAAATGCCACATCTTTCATCCATGCGTTCACAGTTACACCTGGCATTTGTTGTTGTTGTGTGCCTTCAAGTCATTTCCAACTTACAGCGACCCGAAGGTCAAGTTTCTCCACGGTGGTTGACAAAAAGCACTGGGGCTTCCCTGGGATGTGGGGTGTCTTCTTTGGGGGGAATGGATCTAATTTTTGGACTGCATCTCCCCGAATCCTTCATCTGAGGAATCTTGGTGATATACTAGACTCTTCATGGGATTTTCTTGGCAAGATTTGTTCAGAGAAGGGTTGCCTTTGCCTTTCTCTGAGGCTGAGAGTGTGTGCCTCACCCAAGGTGGGTTTCCATGGCCAAGTGGGGATTCAGATCCTGATCTCCACAATCCCAGTCAAACCATTATACAATGATGCCTTTCTAGAACAGATGGCCACACACTCAGAAAGGAGAGATATAATAGTGATGGGTGACTTCAACTATCCTGATATTTGCTGGAAATCAAACTCAGACAATGCTGGTGGTCTATTATGGTCTAATTATTGATGGGGTCTTAAAAGTCCCTTAAGATATTTACTTCACTGTTTCCGACAACTTCTCAGAATTCCTCCTCCTCCTCCTCCTCCTCCTCCTCCTCCTCCTATTTTTATTCTTCATCTTCTTTTCTTCTTAAAATCTTTAAGATCAGTGCTCCCCTCCAGCAAATTGTTTTTCCCCCAGAAATTTAGCAAGGACCAGCTGTTCCTTTTCACAACCCATGCAGTGGATGAATTTGTGGCCACCTTCGTTTCATGTCCTGACATCACATTTTGGGATTTTTTGGTTAGGGGGTGTATTTGTGGTTTATGAGTTTGTCTCCAGATTGAGCTGAATGCTGCAATCAAGAATGAAACTAAGCTGGATTAGATTTGGCCGCCCAGATTAAGGAATTAGTAGGCAGTTGGAGGAAACGTGGAGCATTTGATGGTCATTCTGTGTGGTTTTGGGTTTGTTTTTTAAGAAAATCAGTTAATGAATTGGAAAGTTGGAGGCACATTGCAAGAGATGAGGAAGGTCAAGCCAGTTCAGAGCTGCCTGGACTGAGGTCTTTGGAGCATTTCTTGGTATATTGCAAAGGGTTTGGCTCTAAATCACTATTCCTAAATTCTCCAAGACTAAACCTCCAATCATCCTCACTGTTGGTGGGGATTCTGTGCATTGTAATCCAGCACACCAAGGTTGGAGAAAGACTTCAAATCATAAAAGTTGAAAGGACTACACCATTTCTCAAAGGCTTTTTGCACCACAGGACCTCTTCTCCACAAAATTCACAAAGAGTATTTCTGTTGTAGAAAACAGCATTTTCTCAACAGGGGACAGCATTCATGTACACAAATAACACTTCTATCCAGAAATATTATTATCTGACCACAAAGTTTCATGTTCTGTTCAAAACAAAAAGATCAGAATTTTGTGCAGAATGAGTCCTAAATCATGAAGATTCTCATCTGCCCAGGCTTCTCCTTATCAGAGTTTTCCAACATGTGAGAAACATGTTTTCAAATATTTTTAAAATATTATTTCCATCTCTGCTGCCCTCTCTACTTCCCATCCCTTTCTTTCAGACCTAGTTTTTTGATCCAGGGCTGGGTTTTTTTTTTCCCTTAAAAAAGTAAAACCCAAAACATTAACAACCCAGAGGATTTCCTTTCAGTGGCTTCCCCTTCATTCATGCAAATGGGAAATCAGAGCAGGAAAACACTTGGGAGCTGTGTCACATTTGCAATAAACCGGGGGCGAAAACAATCTGTACAATATTCGTCAAAAACCTTTTCTTCTCTCAATCTTTCTTGCAATGATGCTGATGGCTAATAAGGAGCTCTAATGGCTCAGAGGTGAAGGGATGGAGAGAGATGTTTTTGATTCTTTAATTGTTAAAAGAAGGCTTTCTTGTCCCATCTCCCCCCATCCTCCTTACCCACTGCCCCCCTCCAATTTGCAAATTGTCAAGAGAAATCTGTGCAATATCCGTCAGATCTCTAATTTATTTTATTTATTTATTTTTGCAATGGTGCATACTTCTAACAAGGAGCTCTAATGCCTCAGAGGTGGAGGGATGGAGAGAGAGGGGGTTTTGATTCTTTAATTGTTAAAAGAAGGCTTTCCTCTCCATCTGTCTCCCTCCTCTTTACCCACTGCCCCCATCCAATTTGCAAACCAGGATCCTCCCCACATTGAAATAAATGCTCTGTGGCAGCTCATGCCCAGTGGGCAGAATGGCTTTGCAGGGAGCCAGTTGCCGTGTGCTAATTCCTCTTTGCGTGGGCGTCACGCAGGGCAAACCGAGGAGGAGGAGGAGGACTATGAATCGAAAACCCGGCACACCAGGAAGAGGGGGGTCTCATTTCATCACCCTGTGATCTCTCCCCCCCCAAAAAAAATCCATGTGGCATTTCACTTAAAGGTCAGGTTTCTCTATAGCTGGTGGCAAAGAGTATGGGGCTTCTCTAGGATGTGGGGAGCCTTCTTTGGGGGAAATGGGACTGCAGTTTTGGACTTTTGTTTGTTGTTTGTTGTCGTGTGCCTTCACGTTGTTTCTGACTTATGTCATCCCTAAGGTTTTCTTGGCAAGGTTTGCTCAGAGGAGGTTTGCCACCACCATCCTCTGAGACTCAGAGAATGTGACTTGCCCAGGGTCACCCAGTGGGTTTGCCATGGCCTTCTCCTGAGGCTGAGAGAGTGTGACTTGCCCAAGGTCACCTAGTGAGTTTCATGGCCCAAAGGGGAATTAGACCCTGCTCTCCAGAGTCATAGTCCAACACTCAAACCACTGCTCCACGCTACCTGTACTAGCCACATTCCTGTTGATTCTGTGGGTCTGCTATAGATTGCAAACCAGATCTACAACTCCCAACATCCTTCATCTGAGGATTCATATAACCTTATACTCAGAGCCTGAAGGTAATTTCGTACACAGTATTTTTAAAATCATTTCGTGCATGGAACAAAGTTGGCGTACAGTGAACCATCAGAAAGCAAAAGTGTCACTATCTCAGCCACCCATGACAAAAAGTTTTAACTTTTGGAATATTTCAGAATTCTGGATAATGGAAACTCAACCTGTAGAGAACTTTGTTCCCTGTTTTGTAACTCTTTGTCACTGTTTTGCAAAGTGCTCCTTCTGATCTCCAGAAGATCTCCAGAAGCTTGAATTGTCACCATCCAGGAAAGGCACTCTCCTCCCTTTCTTCGGTTTAAGGTCACTCTGCCTGCTTCTCTCTCGAGCTCAAAAATGTTAGATTTTCTGCTCCAGAGCCTCCCCATCCCTCAATCTTGCCCCCCCCTTGAGACTTGCAAAATCTTTCTTTACTTTCCTTGTTGTCTTTCTTTCTTGAAAACATCCCAGATAGACAGGTTGCTGGGCAGACAGTACCAGGAGACCACGGGGGGGGGGGGTCCCCCTTGCTTTTCTGGCATCTAAATTTAGACTCCCCCCCCTGCATTTGGCACAACCATTCAAGACAGTGGATGGAGGAAGAGGAGGAGGAAGACGCAAGGAGGAGGGAAGAGAGCAGTGGGGGGGCATTTTCAGGGGGGTGGGAAGGATGCTTTCGTAGCCAGACTGGCACTCAGAGCCCAAAGCACCCATGCATGCAAAGGCAGGCAGCTTCTCAGCTGAACTCTCTGCAGCCCTGGCGTTTTCTTTGCTGTTCATGGTTTCCAAAGTTGGGGAATTGAATGCTTCTGGAGAGAGATAAGAGGCAAAACAAGGATTCCGGCTGCAGGATTAGAAGAAATTAGGGTTGCATTGCTGGTTTGGTTGCTTCCAAAAGTTGGAGAATTGAATGCATCTGGAGAGAGAGAAGAGACAAGACAGGGACTCTGGCTTCAGGATTAGAAAAAATGAGGGTTGCATTCCTGGTTTGGTTGCTTCTGAAATCCAGCACTTCTCAGCTGAACTCTCTGCAGCCGTGGTGTTTTCTTTGCTGTTCATGGTTTCCAAACTTGGAGAATTGAACGTTTCTGGTGAGAGACGAGTGGTGAAACAGGGACTCTGGCTGCAGGATTATTAAAAATTAGGATTGCATTGCTGGTTGAGTTGTTTCCAAAATCCAGCACCTATTGTGAAGACGGAGAAACAATACCGAACAGAACAACAACCCTCTCCATCTCCCCAGCCCCATGCAGACAGCTCTCAAAAGAGATTTGAGTCCATCAAAGTCTCTGTGACATCTCTGTGGACTCCTGGGACAGGGGTCACGAAGGAATTCATCCTTTTGGGAGGAAGAGACAGCCGCGGATACTGGATTAAACTGGAGAAATCCAGCCTAAGACTGTCCAAATTTTATCGCTAAACCCTGGAAGAAATATTTCAACAGGGAGCCATGAAACCTGAGTCAAAAGGAACGGATGAAAGGGTTGCAACAACCTGAACCAGTTTCAAGGATGGGGTAACAGCCACTTGAACTGATATTTTCTTTTTGGTTCTCACTTTGTGTGTTGGGTTTGTTTTCCAGAAAAGGGATCTTGGTGCAAAGCCGTTTCTTGAAATTCAAGTTTGGGGAACAGGGGAAAGAGTTGATTTTTTTAGTTGGGGGGGGGGGTTCTTCCTGTTGGACGTATCCCAAAAGACGGCAAGCACTACGGAGGTGTGTGAGGAGAGGCTGAGCCAGTGTCGACATCATGCAGGTGTCTTTTGTGTGTTCGGACCACAACATCAAGAGCCGGAGCTCCGAGGACCGGCTCAACCGGCAGAATGCCAACAGTCCCAGCGCCCGGGGCCGGTTCAGGGCAGTGGCCATGGCGGCCCGGACCCTCGGACAACTCTCCATGCACAATGCCCCTTCCACCAGCGAAGCCAGCATGAAACAACCGGGCATGAAGTACAGGTACAGAAAAAGTCAGAATACGAAGCAACCAGCGGTTTCCCAAAATTGCAAGGTTTTTGCAATGAATCTCATTAAAACCCTTGCAATTTCATTCTTTGCAGAGGGTGTTGTGTTGTTGTTGTTGTTGAGTGCCTTCCAGTTTTTTCTAACTTATATGTTGACCCTTGCCATGCCCCCTCCCCCAAGGATGAGAGAGTGTGACTTGCCCAGGGTCAGCCAGTGGCTTTCATGGCTGAGTTGGGAATCGAACCCTGGTCTCCAGAGTTGTAGTCCAACACTAAAACCATGATGCCACACTGACTCATAGATAGATGCATATAATCATTTTGGACAAGACAGAGCAAACTGGGGTGGTTGGGTTGCATGTGCAAAATTAGGAGGATAGAAACCCCTTTAATTCCTGTATGAGAATCCGTAGCCTGATTTCCAAAGATTTTGGAATCACCGGGCAAAAGAATTTCCTGGAACAGTTAAGCCATGAGCTCCTTTCCCCTTATTCTGCCCCGCCAGAGTGAGACGCGGGTGCAAATGGCCTGTCCGCTTTTGTGCAAAAGGTCAGGAACTGCTGAGAGGCGACAGAAATGCCAAAAATGATTTGTGTCCAAGGCGGTGTGTGAGAAGTGGCAGGCGCATGGGGACTTTTGGGGACTTGGGGCGATGTGCCACCCAACCTCAACCCTGGTTCCCCCCGAAGGCAAGTGCTACGTCTTTCTCTGTCAGATGGATTTTTAATTCCAGCTTTTGGAAATCTTTTTTGAGCATGGTATATCCTATTATTTGTATTTATACAAGTGGCATCTCCTCTTTTCCCATACATAGTGCTCGTAATACTCTTATCAATCTTTTTTTTAATTTATTTTTTTATTATGCAAAAATCATTGGAAGGGCCAAAAAAATCCCATAAAGTCAATGCAATAATGTTGGGGTGTGTGGGCCCTCATGTTTCCTATTGACTTATGGTGACCCCATGCATTTCACAGGATTTTCTTAGGCAAGGAATGCACAGAGGTGGTTTTGCCAATCCCTTCCTCTGAAATATACCCTATTTATTCATTGGTATTCAAAATACATACTGAAATATACCCTATTCATTGGTATTTAAAATATATACTAAAATATACCCTATTCATTGGTATTTGTTGGCAGTCCCATCCAAGTCCTAACCAGGACTGGCCCTGCTTAGCTTCCAAGACCAGACAGTATCTGGTGCCTTTTAGGATATTTAGGCATCAGAGAAATAAAGGAGTGGGGTAGAAAGGAGAGGAGAAAAGGAATCTCTTCCTTCCCAGTCGGCTCTAGCAAAAGCAAACTACTGCATCCTCTCCTGGCTTGTCTTCCTCATTAATAACTTTTGCCATGTCCTGCTTTGGGGCATGGGGAGGGATACTTATTTACCATTCACGCTGGAATTAGAAACAAAAATAGCAGTACAGAATCGTAGTAAAACCAAAGTACTTAGGGATCCCAAGTATTGCAGTGCAACCCAAGTACTTAGAGATTCTGAGTGTCTCAATGCAACCCAAGTACTTAGAGATCATAAGTATCACAAGGCAACCCAAATACTTTGAGATTCCAGGTATTACTATGCAACCCAAGTACTTAGGGATTCCAAGTATCACAATGCAACCAAAGTCTTTAGAGATCTACATATTGCAACGTAACCAGGCAGAACCCAAGAACCGAGCGCCTTTCGTCCTAAATCCTCCTCTGTGATGCGAAATACAGTTATTTACAGTAACCGAGGTTTCCTGCCTGCAATCCTAATTGCGTCCCATCTGTGCAATTAGTCTCCGATCCATCTGAAAATGGGGTTTTCCCTGCATTTGAATCCTCCGTGGTTATGAAAGCAGCACATGGTCTCCTTTTTCCTAATCCCCCCCTTTACTGTATTTGTATATTTTATTTTAATTTTTTGGAAGGGAAACGGGCAAAGCAGAGGGAAGCCAGAGCAACATCTGCTCCCTGCAAAAACGCCAACAGCCAGCATCTATTTCTGACAATAGCGTCTGCCTGTTATTAAGAGGTGTTTGCATCCCAGTCTTAATTTTTTTTTCCCTTCTTCTTCTTCTAGAAACCTTGGGAAGTCAGGACTGCGGGTTTCCTGCCTTGGCTTAGGTAAGAAAACAAATATCGTCCATCCTTGCCTTCAGAAGTTGTTTTGCTCCAGACACAAAGACCCATACACACAAAGCTCAGATTTCCTTTGACTCAAATCTGCATTGAATCTCTTGGCATTAAAAATAAATGGTTGAAATCAGGTCCATCCACTGAGGCTCTCTGCTCCGGATTTTGCAGACACTTTGTTCCCGGCTAAAGTTTCTGGAGAACACAAAACGGTTGGATCTGGTCTTTCTTTCCAAAATCTGCAGCACTTTTTCCGTTCTATTAATGTGGACGGTCTAAAACAGAGGAGGCCATTTCTATAGCCTACAGGGGGTCCAAAAAAGCTTTTTATGCCAATTATCTTAAAGAAAAGAAAAGCAATTTCTGTCCCTAAATACTCTCTGGAGGACTGGGAGACATTTTCACCATATTTCTGGGCTTCCCTCTGCTATTTTAGACCCAAGGGAGGCATTTTATGGGATTTAATATCGCCATGTCAGAAAACTATTGTTGACTGTCTTTATGTCGTTTCCAACTTTTGGTAAACCTAAGGTGAACCAATCATGGGGGTTTCTGGGGCTGAGAGTGTGTGACTCGCCGTAGGTCACCTGGTTTTTTAATTTATTTAATTTCACTTCTATGCCGCCTTTCTCCCCAAAAGGGACTCATGGTGGCTCACAAGCTAAAAACGTTATTAAAACGTCGCAATAAAATTTTTAAAACAATTAAAACCATCCAGTTAACCCAATGGGTTTCCATGGCTGAGTGGGGAATCAACCCCCGATCTCCAGAGTCATAGTCCATTACTCAAACCTTATTATTATTATTATTATTATTATTAAAACAAGAAATAAACTGGAAATGACTTCTAGACACTTCTTATTTTTTGGAAAAGGCCTCTCCTGGACCTAAAAATGCATTTTTGGATCGGTCTAAAATTTGGCAAAAAGGCCCTTCTCACTCCTTAGTGAGGACATAAAATGGGGAGATAAAATGGGTTTTTAGCAATGGGGTTTGTGTGGACCCCCAAGATCTCCTGGTGGGTCATGGACACTCCTCCCCAGCCCCCCATAGACTCCCATTAGACCCCAATAGCCCTGGATGTTTGAAAGGGTTGAGTAAACCAGCTTCCAGCCTCACCAAACCTACCCTCCTGTTTTCGTCTCCATAGATTTGGCTGCATCCTGCTGTGCAAATCCTGGGCTTGTCTTCGCACCCACTTCTCCTTTCTT
Source organism: Phrynosoma blainvillii (assembly GCA_026167975.1). Classification (NCBI taxonomy): domain Eukaryota; kingdom Metazoa; phylum Chordata; class Lepidosauria; order Squamata; family Phrynosomatidae; genus Phrynosoma; species Phrynosoma blainvillii. The sequence goes on from JANUYF010000015.1 coordinate 5,649,427, forward strand.
ATTTATTATTTTCTCTCTTGCAGGGACATGGGTGACATTTGGAGGACAGATCACAGACGAGGCAAGGCTTCACTTTTTCATTTCTGTGCCACACAATCGACAGATCTTTTAGGACCGATTCAGAACATCCATGGCCTGGTTTCCATACATGACCGGCCATGACCGCCCCTCTCCTTCAAACTGGACATGGCCAGAAGATCCATTCTGATTTATTGATCCCTTTTAATTACGATTTCTTCAACCCACCTGTTTTTACTGAAACAAGATTCAGAGTAGGCTGTACCTTGTTTTAGGGGTAATGACACCCCCTGAAGGTTTGGGGAAGCATGTCCTTTCCCAATGTTGAGATATTAAATTTTTTTAATTAAATTTTTCTATTGTCATAAATAAAAAGAAAAAATGCATGCATGCACATCATAATAACCATTCGTGTCATACACAATATTTACATTAACACTACATTACTTACGTTCAAAGTCTTAAACTTTTATTAAATCCACAAAAACCAATCAAACTTAGATATTTCTTTTCCTAATATCCAAAACATCATGGGTTGCTTCCTCGTCCACAGTCTTTTGCTTTCCCAATGTTTTAAGATATATATATATATTTTTGAGAGGGTGCATTAAAAAACAAGTGATGATGACGGTGATGCCTTATTATTATTATTATTATTATTATTATTATTATTACTTTATATCCTGCACAGACTCAAGGTGTCTAAATAGGAATACATTTAAGTACAGAAGCTTGGAAGTGGTGCGCTGTTTTTATCTTGGCCAAGAGTCAGGGATTATGGGAGCTGAACTGCAGATCACCCAGAGGACCAAAGGTTGGGAACCGTTGCTGTAGGGCAGTGATTCCCAAACTTTGGATTTCCAGATATTTTTCACTTCAACTCCCAGAATTCCCAGGCTATTGCCCAAGCTGTCAGGAGCTTCTGGGAGTTGAAGTCCAAAACACCTACAGGACCCAAGTTTGGGGACCACTGCTGTAGGAGATTTAGGCCCTATAAAGGGAGATAGTCCTTCAAATAGCATAAACCAAGGTTGTATAGGTCATCACCAGCATTAAAACCCAACGTAAGACTCACACCCAGCAACTACAGTTGTTGTTGGGTGAAATCCTAGGGGTGTGATGGATGCCCTTTGGGGGAACCCAACAGTACTTCTCTTACAGATGGCGGAGCAGCTGATGACGCTGGCCTACGACAATGGCATCAACCTCTTTGACACCGCCGAAGTCTACGCAGCCGGGAAGTAAGTGTCCCTCCATATTGCTAAACAGGGATTCCCTGTTGCAACACATAACAGTTCAGATGAAGATCCATCCGTTCCAATCTCTCCCGCATTCATTTCTTTTTCAAACAAATAAAGGCCAATTTTTTTCCATCCCAAATATAGTGATTTGAAGATTTTGTTAAACCAGTGGTGGCTCAGTTCCAGTTTTTAGTTTGGACCTTACAGGAGTGCTGTCCAAGGTACTGAATTTATTTCATGGGATAAGTTTGAGTTCCTTGGATAGAAGTCCTTTAAAATTCAAACTAAACTCCAAAGTGGATATACCCAAATGCTGACTGACATGTTAACTGCCTTAGCAGAAAACTTCCTCCATAATCAAATTGAAAGTAAATTCTTTCTCCAATTCCTCAGCTGGACAGCCTTATTTTTTCCATAAGTAAGAGATGCTTAGGATGAAAGACCCATGGTTTATTGCAAATTCATGGCTTTCCACCCAGAGCTTAGAATTGTACTTTTTTGGACTCCAGTGCTCCATATCCCCAGACAACATGACTGTTGGGGGATTCTGAGCATTGGGATCCATATTGCTTTTCCCCAACCTCTGCTTCCCATCCTCCTTGGAAAGAGACTCCAGATTGTTTCCCATGTGGTTAATTCATCCAAAACAGCCTAACCTGCTCTGGTTTTCCCCCCTTAAACTGCATTATTCCGCCTATTTCTCTTTTTCTCTCTTCCAGGGCCGAGATTGTATTAGGTAATATCATCAAGAAGAAAGGATGGAGGTAACCATTTTTGTGTCAAACCACATCCTATTTGTAGGACCTCTACCTGCATAGGTGTTCATCTTTTCCCACCTGACAGATTGCAAGAGCTCCTATGGACTAGAAACTTGAAAAGCTGCCCATTGTCAAAATGAGACCAAGCTACAAAGACCTGCTAGCTTGGTGGGGGGGCCCTCAGACCTTTCAACTGAATCTGGGCTTCTTGGGACCCCCAATTTGGCCCAGATGGCTATTCCCATTTGCCCATAAGACATATCGCCTTATATCAAAAGTAGAGCCATGGAAATCATTGGTAAACTGGTCATATGCATAACACAGGTAGGAGTTAGGCAGCTTTCCGGATGTTGTTGGAGTGCAAGTCCCAGTATCCTGCACCTTGAAGAAAGCCCCACTGTTCTCTATGGGCCTACATTGAGCGCAGTGGAGTCTGGATCCAACCCAGTTTCTACCTTCTTAGCTATAATGAAAAACAGATCATTTCTTTTCCTTCCCAATAATACAGGTTGGGTACCCCTTATCCAAAATTCTTGGAACCAGAGGTGTTCCATATTTTGGATTTTGGAAGGCCTGTATTTGCAAAGTCATCATGAGAGAGACTAAGGATCTGTAAAATGACAGGAATCCAAGCCTCCCACTATTTTACAGATCTTTGTGTCTCTCTCCAGCCTTGCAAATATACCGTACAGGTACTAGCTCAAAACGTTTTGGATTTCGGAGTATTTTGGAATTCTGGACAACCTGTATTTGCTTTGGTCCTGGAACTGGTAAAATCAGGGGTTGCCTTGAAGGGATATACCTTGATCTGTATCCTGTTTAAAAATGCACATTTCTTTGCTCTCCGTCTCTCCTTGCAGACGCTCCAGCCTGGTGATCACAACCAAAATCTTCTGGGGAGGAAAGTACGTAATCTTTTTTATTGATTAAAGTGGGATTCTGTTTGTGTGAGAAGGAAAATGGGTTGAGGAAGGGGGGTGTGAATGAGTGAAGGGAGGAACAGACTCTGGCCCATTTCAGAAGGGGGTCCTGATCAATGGGGTGTATGGGGTATCTTTGAGACATCGCTACCAGTTGACTCCTTTCTGAGAACAGCAGGAAGGAAGTGAACCTCTGAGCATGTACAGCAGGATGGAAAGTCCACCACCACCCAAAAAAAACCCCGAGTCCCATGCCAGCCCCATCTGACAAAACTGAAATAGACTGGAAAGTCATTTCATTTTTTAAAAAATGGGGTGAGTTTGAAGGGTGGAAACCTCAGGTCTCTCTTTGCTTTCCAGAGCTGAGACGGAGAGGGGACTTTCGAGAAAACACATTATAGAAGGTAAGGGGAGGACCAGGTTGTAGCAACATCATCTTTAGTTTTTTCATTCCTGCATCCAGGAACAAATCATTCCTCCACTCTTCTCCCTGGTGGGTGAAAGTAAATAAGGTTTTTTTGCCCAACCATAATTAAGAAGGAGGGGTTTATGGTGCTTAATGTGAAACTATATATTTATAATGTAATGTAAAATATATGTATTTGCTTCTATTTCCCGCTCACCCTCGGCAGGCCTAAAAGCATCCTTAGAACGGTTGCAGCTAGAATACGTGGACGTGGTGTTTGCAAACCGGCCGGACCCCAACACGCCCATGGAAGGTAAGGCTTGTTTTGTTTTGCGGGTGCTCCATCACAACCCTGTTGTGGCAGGCGATGGAGTCCCCAAGGTCTTCTCCTCCCATTAAAATTGAAGATACACTTTGATTTCCCATCTGAAAAATTTCATAGGTGCATCCCTCTGTGAGTCACTGTTCCCTTGGATGAGAAGGAGGTGAAGCCTGAGCAGTTTCTCATAAAGAGAGGCAGTGGGCAACCTCTCTAAAATTGTGGGTTTCAGCACCTCTGAATTGAGGGTGGTTGAATTATCCTGTCGTGTGGAAGGCAATGATGAGGTTGAACTGCCTGCCCCAAGCATAGTTGGATTGGAAAGATGTGAAGAGAGGACAGGGAGTCGTACAGAGACATAGGGAGGCTGCCTCCTCTGAGGGAAAGTAATTTTGCTACACCTTGAATAAAAGCGATTCATGGATTTAACCACATCCAGCGCAAAGATGAGGTGCAGCTACTGGTCAGAAGCAACTTGAAGGCACACAGTAACAACAACAAATCCCATAGAAGAGTGTTTTCGAACAAGGGTGGGAAACTGGGGTGCTGTGAGTCCAGTTTGCTGCCTTTAGGACCCTCCAGGTGCTCTAAAGAGTGCCGAAAGGAGACCCCAAAAGCAAAAGCAAAGACATCCTTGTCTTGCAAAATGAACACGTATATATGTATGTAACAAAAAAATCCAAGTAGTTCTGCAACTTATTTTAAAAGTTGGAAGCTTTTCTGAGATGGACTGGACTAGGGTCATCCAAGAGGGCTGAGGGTAGCTGCATAAACAGCATTTTTTGCGGGGGGCTACATGCAGCTCTAGGGTCTGCCTTTGTCAACCATTAGCAACTGGTGGCTCGCACCTCATGGGGTCAGTCAACCCAGTCCAAGTTTTATCCCAAGAACTCTCCATGGTGCTGATTTCTATTGCTAAATGAGTTCAGCACTTTGGAAAGCACTTTGGATTCACTGCTCCGGTGACCTGGGTGCCACTAGCCACCGCTGTTTCCAACCCTTGCACAGTTCCTTCTCCCTGGATTGCAGCTGCAACCTCATTTTGAATGCCTGTCTGGCACATTTAGAGTTATTTTGGGGGAAGGATTTGGCATTCTAAGGCCAACCTCACCCGTCTTCTTATTTGCAAAGAGAGGAGTTTTGGTGATGGGGAGTGGGGAGAAGAGAAATGTGGGGAGGATCGTCCCATTCTCTGCCCAGATCCCCATGTTGTACCATGTCTTGCGATAACACCGCAGCAGCTGTAAACTCTGGTCTCTCTCAAATCTTTCTTTTATCACCAGGGAATTCTTTTAGCTCTTCCAAGTCACGAACATTCATCATAGAAGGTACACTGTACCCCCCTCCATTTTGATTATCTGCATCCAAGCGGCATTTTATGGGACCAGAATCCATGCGCTTTGGCTTTTTGATTCCTTATTGGCAGCAATACCTTCCTTGAACTCAGGCAATCTTTTCTTTATTAAAAATAAATAAATGCACACACGCATGAAAAACAACAATAACAAATTCTCCATAAAATGCCCAAAGGAAGCAAAGAAAGAAAGAGGGGGAAAAGAATAAAAAATAAATAAACCAGAATACTAAAAAAACCAAACCTTTAGCCTCTTTAGAAACATCTTGCAAGTAATATTTTCAGTGCAAAACAATCAGTTTTGTTCCTTCCCCACATTATCCTTCCTGATTCATGTCATGCCATAATCCCCTCCTTTCTTGTGTTGGTGAACATCTTATCCATGCTGATCCCATCTGCATTCGACTGAAAATTGGTGGGATATTTTTATTTTGAAGGGAAGGCCATATGGGAAATATCCATGTGACTATAAATGGTGGGAAGGGCAGCTTCCTTCCCACCGCAGACCGACTGCACAATCTCTTCTTGTGGACACAGAAGAAGCAAACTCTGAGCTCTGGGGTCATGCAGGCTGAATGCTGAGAGCGTGCCATTTTGCTGCATTACATCATTGCCTTGCAAAATTGGGATATGTTTTTGCATTGACTTGCATTGCAGTGCATTTTTCCAGTGCAATGCCATTTCCCCATTGCATTGCAGAGCAAAAACAGTGCATCCCCACCACCACTGCGTTGCAATTTTTCCATTGCATTAAACGTTTTCTACTCCAGTGCATTGCAAAATGGCACTCTTGGGTTTTTTGCCTGCTGCTTTACTGCATCTCTTTTACACTGCATCCTCTTGCAAAATCTCAGTGCATTTTTTTTACTCTATTGCTTTGCATTGCAAATCACAATGCTTCCCCTCCCCTTTGCATTGCATTGCCATAGTTTTTCTTCATCGCATTGCCAACATTTTGGAGTATGCAGTACATTTTTTGCATCAGGCATGACTAGCAACCCCAGTGCAAAACCACAGTGAGTTTTTCAAATGCCTCATATTGAGCCAAACTATTTACTTGTCTTGCTCTCAACAGCCAGGTTTTATTCTTTTTCTAAAATAATATTTTTTTATTAAAATCAGCCAGGTTTTATTCTAAGGTGGCCTATAGTGGCCTCACCAAGACGTCAAAGAAATAACTTTGAAATATTTCAGATACCCATCATCCTTCGAGTGCAATGCCAAGAACAGAGCATGGGTTTTGCCATTGAGCAATGATTTCTGCAAAGCAGAAAGGAGAGAGCTGCGGTACTTGTGCTGTTTTTTCAGTCCAGAAGGCAGCTTTTCAAAAAAGCAAAAGTGAAGGAAAGTGGTGGTGGTGGTGGGATTTAAACCCCCAGCCTGACTTGAGATCTTGTTTGCAAATCTTAGCTCTGCAAAGAATGCTGAGAAGGGATACTGATACAGAGATGCATTGCCATCATTCCTCTGTGTGAAAGGAATTTTAGGTTTAATGTCAAGTATCTAATAATTTGAATTGTTGGTTTCTTCTGGCCCTGGAACAGAGTCTGGGAACTGGACGGTTTTAAGGTCTCTCTAGATGTTCAAACCTGCCCAGTGTCACCCGGTGGCTGCTATCTCAGTGGTTCAGTGAATTCATTCCAGGTTCCCCCCCTACTGACATGGGAGCCACAAAAACTGCATCCCTTTTGTTCATTTGCCTGAAAAGGACTCAGGTTTCCCTTTCCATCTTTGCCACCTTTCGCTGGATGCAGTCTAATTTCTCAGCATCTGTCAGGCAAAGGTCTGCAATGCTCAAGACCTGCGCTGAACATGAAAAGTGGCACCCAGAATAGCTGTCTTGGAAGGGGGGGGGGATTCTGGGAGTTATAGCCCATAAAAGCAATAAAAGCAACCATCCCAAACTTGGCCCAAAAGGGGACCTTGAAGCATAGAGGATGCAACAGTCAGAAAGGACCTAAATGTTTGGAGACATCTCAAAAAGAGTCTCTGTTAGTTCTCAGTGATAAATCAATGCATGGGATGTAACTTAATTGGTATTTTTCTCCCTATTTTCGGTCTTGTTAAATGTCTAGCCTGTGTCTTGGCATGATCCTTTTTTCTGGCTGTGGATGATGGGCCTTTTGCCTTGCATGTTTCCTTGGGATGGGCATTTTGGAGCATTTTGGAGAGCATTTCAAAAATCAAAAGGCGTCCCAGAGCATTCTTTGAAACAACCCCAGGGCCCTTTCCTAGCAATTTGCTCAGACACTTTCAAGCACGTATTCCCAACCTTCAGGGCTAGAAACCTGACCTTTAAAATTAGAAAAAGAAAACAACTGCTCTGTTTCTGTGTCCACCAACCCTCTGGCTTGAGGAATTGCCTTTAGCTGAGCCTTTAGACCTCTCATAAGCAGGAATAAGAGGAAAAAATGACTGAGAAAATTTCCCTGCTCCCCCAAAACTGTGGGATAGGAAAACTGGGCTATGAGTTTGGTCTGAGAGGGGCTGGAAATGCAAGGACCCAATGTAAAAAACCCAAACTCATTGGGGCTGCAAATCATTTCTCGATTTCAGTCAAAGCTTTAAAGGAGTGACCCCAAATACTGAACCTTATCCTCTCCCCAAAAAAGCAACCCTCTTAGATTAGATTGCACTAAAACATAGGTAAAACATTGGACTAAAAACATTGGCAGCTGGAAATGTCCAACTCTGGGGCATTATTTTTGAAAATCATTTCCACAACCTGTTTCAGAATTTGGAAAGTGAACTGTTTCCGTGATTCATTGCAATGATGAAAATGTAACTTGTTGCATTGCATGAGGCACTGCCCATAACTTTTCCATCAATTCCTTACTTTTGAAGAGAGGGTGAAAATTTAGGGCTGAGAATGGCATAAAATTTGAAATACCCCTTGTCTGAATGTATCTACATATGCCCTATAAAGTTAAATTTTGGAAGGCGTTCCTCATTGCATCAGCAAATCAACTTCCCTCTTACCTGTTGTGTTACTTTTGAAATGCAAACTCCTTGCATCCTTGTCTGCCCCACAAAAGTAACTAGCAGGTAATGATGTTACTTGTAATTGCTTTATTACACATGCTATTTCCTTATGAAATTCTGTGCCATATCCAGTCAGAGATGTAATTAGCTACTTCCTTCCCACTCTCATGAAAAAATAAATAATTTAAGAGGTCTTTGCTCCTCGTGGGTGAGATTCTGGATTTTTGTGAAAATTCTGATTTTTTTTTTTTGTGAAAAACTTAAAAGAGTTTTGCACAAAACCATTTCTGTTTGACCCCGTGTATTTCTTGCTCAACCGCTTTATTCTTGACATACTAAAGCCCAGCCCAATTTTGGTGCAAATCAATTTTTCACCAAAGAGGTCCTGAAATGCGAAAAATCCCATGGAAGGTGACCATTCTCTCAAGGGAGTGTCTCCAGTGTGTCAAGACACATTTTCCCATCTGGGGAAACTAAATTTGCAAACATGCTTTTCATTCTTGAGGAAGTAAAAAAAAAAAATCTATGGTCCGATCTAGCAAGCCTCCCATAGTCTGGTCCTCCTCCTGGTGTGTCTCCATTCACCCCCATCAAAAATGGTGGCCTCATCCTTCCATCTTTGTCCATTTTGTTCTCTCTGCTGGTTTCTTTTTCCTTCTACTTCCATCACCCCCTCGCCCACCCAATACACATCATGGGGCTGCCCCAGTTTTCCTGGAGATACCATCTGGTTTTTCTGTCTGGAAAGCTGCTGTTCTCCTCCTAACCTTTCGTTGCCAAGATTTACACTGCTTGCAAGATGTCTGAGTAGTCAAAGCCCTTCCCAAAAAATCAACAACAAACCCCTTCCCCTCCGTCTCGTTGTTTTTCCCCTTCCTTTTTGGTGTCGTGGCCTTAATTCAACCAGACACATTGCTCTTGTCTCTGATCATCTCGCTCCTCTCCTCCCTTCTCTCTTCTTCTCTCCTTTCTCCAGAAACGGTGCGCGCCATGACCCACGTGATCAACCAAGGAATGGCAATGTACTGGGGCACCTCGCGATGGAGCTCTATGGAGATTATGGTATGACGGACTATGGCTGCTAGGGAGCCACCGGTCCCTCATGCAAACACATGCATGTCTGGAAGAAGTCCTAGTATCTCATACAATGGCATAGTAAAATGGTGCCCCTTATATAAAATGGCAAAATCAAAGTTTGTTTTTGAAAGTAGCACAGTGGTTATATGCAGCCACAAAGTTGTGAGTTCAATCCCAGGGCTCCAAGGTTGACTCAGCCTTCCATCCTTTCGTAGGTCACTAAAATGAGTATCCAGCTTGTTGGGGGCAATTGGCTTACAGATTGCAGCATCTGTGGTTGGCATCTCTGAAGATGCCGGACACAGATGCTGGTGAAACGTCAGGAATAAACTCTTCCAGAACACGGCCACATAGCACGAAAAACCCACAAAATACTATGGGTACCAGCTGTGAAAGTCTTTGACTTCAGATTGTAAACCGCTTCGAGAGTGCTGAGCTCACAATTAAGCAGTGTAGAAATGTAAGTGCTATTGCTATTGCTATTGCTGTGCTAATGCTTTTTAGAATTGATTTTTTAAAAATATTTTCAAGCCATGGATGGATACAGAATCCATGGAGACAGAAGGCTGACTGTACATTGCAACCTGCTCTCTACTGTTTAATCTATTATTATTATTATTAACAACATCTCACCCTTCCAAGCCAAGAGTGGACTTCTGACCACTTCCTTTTTTCCTCTTTGCATTCTGGGAATCACTTTGCCTCCTGCCCCAAGATCTCCAGGAGCGAAAAAATTGGCCCACTATCAGGTCTGCAAGATGATCTAATCTAGTTGCTCCCCACATCAAAACTACATCTCAGGTCAGAGGTTTGGAGGCAAACTTCTTACAGTGATGCAAACAGACAGCGCTGTGTTTTGCTTGCAGATGTGTTTTTGCTTCACTCGCTCTTGCTCAGATGGGGAGGAACAGACGGAAAGACTTGGGGCATGCAAGATAGGGCAGGCAGAGGAAGGAATCCCTAGCTTCAGCGAGAGGCTAAACGTCTTTGCATAAACCAGGGCTGTGCCCAGTCTTGCGACCGGAGGCCATCCATGGTTTCAAACAGGGCTGAAGCCTTTGCCAGTCCTACCAGTGGCAGCCATACTGGCTGGGAAATCCTGCAAGCTGTGGACCGAAAAAAGTAACTCATCCAAGCTCAGTTCCTGCCTCCCTCTGTCCTCCAATCTGTTGTTCCATCTGTCTTTCCCAGTGCCCTGGAGAGCTTTTTACATTACCCATTTCGGGTGTGAGATGCTGCTGACCGGATCTAGGATGTACAGAGGCTGTGCATAGTAGGGATGGAAAGAATTTGCACAATGATAAAAAATAAATAAATCTGTTTTCTGTGTAGTGGTGAGAAGAAAACAGAAGCGAAGAGAATCTTTGCGGTTCAGGACTTATTCGGCACAAAATTCACACATGACTGTTTCATGCAGAAAATGGCAAATTTGTTCCTCAGCAGAAAAAACATCTCTCTCCACACATAAATATTATTTCCTGTACAGAACAAAGTGTTTTCCAAACTTTGGTCTTCTGGGTGTTTTGGACTTCAGCTCCCAGAAGCCCTAACCAGTTTGGCAAGTGATCAGGAATTGTGGGAGGTAAAGTCCAAAACATGTGGAGGGCCACAGTTTGGGAAGCACTGGAGGGGATGCGTTTTGGCCAGGCTATACTGTTTGGAGAGGGCACCAAAATGTTGCAAAAATGATTATTTAGAATTGCATGGAAGCAATTTCTGATTGCTGCGTATTCCATGAAGGGTGAGACCCACTGAGGGTCAGGGGATGCTGGGATGGACTACCCTTTCCTCAGTGTGCCCCCAACGCTGCCATGAGAGGAAGAGGTACCCAGGGCCTCCTTAACCTTTGAGCATCCTGGACTTTGCCTCCTTTCTGACTATCCTTCATCCTTTTCCTGCAGGAAGCTTACTCCGTGGCTCGGCAATTCAACCTCATCCCTCCCATCTGCGAACAGGCGGAGTACCACATGTTCCAGAGGGAGAAAGTAGAAGTACAGCTTCCAGAGCTTTTCCACAAGATCGGTGAGTGCCTCGAATTGGTTCAGCTGTGCCCATGTTGTCCAAAGAAATGCTAGAAGAGTGAGCCAGCCTCTTCTTTGCATCTCTGGATTCGGGGCCACTTTGCTTTAGTGGGTTGGAAACCACAAATAGCATCTCAGAAAGCCCCACATATTCCATGCAACACCAAAAAAGCAGAGACCAGCTCGGCTAATCATTTTGCATAATCCTTACATGCCACCGGCTTGGGATTAAGAGGCTTTCAACATAGCAATTATCATTAATAATAATAATGGAAGTTGAAGAGGCTCTGGAAAGGGCAACCTTTTGTCTGGATATTTAATCCTCATCAAGCTGCTTTCCTGGAAAGGTCAGGGCAGAAGCCATGGGCAGAAGGCATTGTAGAGGGTCCCACTTTTGCTGGCAAGCCCAGTCTTCTGACCTTGCTTCCTCTGTTTCTTTTATCCATTTCTTTGTTTTGTATTTCACCCCTGCTTTTGGACTGTAGGTGGTTCAGGAGAAGGTTTTGCTGCTGTTCTTAAATGCCTTCACATTGAGTCTGACTTATGGCTACTCTCTCCTGGGACTTCCCTGGGAAGATTTGTTCATAGGAGGTTTGCTCTTAGGCTGAAAGAGTGTGACTTGCCCAAGGTCACCCCGTGTCTCCCATGGCTGAATGGAGAGCTGAACCAGTCTCCCAGATGAATCCTAGTCCACCACACAAACCGCTATGCCAGTGGTTCCCAAACTTTGGTCTTCCAGATGTTTTGGACTTCAGTTCCCAGCATTCATGACTGTTGGCCAAGCTGGCTGTGGCTTATGGGAACTGAAGTCTAAAATACCTGGAGGACCAAAGTTTGGGAACCACTGCACTACACCATGCTGGGTCTAAAATTGTGGTGATCCTCTCCTAGGGTTTTCTTGGCCAGATTTATTCCATGGAGGTTTGCCATTGACTTCATCAGAGGGTGAGAGAATGTGACTAGCCCAAAGTCACTCTTCCTATTCTTCACAGTTCGGCTTTCACAAAGAAATCAGAAATATGATGGATGATCCTGACCTTGGTTGTATCCTTGTTATTCAAGGGCATCCTTTACTGCCATCACCAAACTTGTTATCTTTTCTCAGGTGTGGGCGCCATGACGTGGTCTCCCTTGGCATGTGGCATCGTTTCGGGGAAATACGATGGCGGGATCCCACCCTACTCACGGGCATCACTGAAAGTGAGTTCCAAGCCCATGTGGTTTCAATTGGTGGTGATGGGTGCATTTTATTTTTTAAAGAAGGTGGGATGATGCCATTGGGTATAACCACTTGGGAGTCCTTCACATAGCCTGGAGCATGGCCTGTCTCCTCTCCCCCAGGGCTACCAGTGGCTAAAGGACAAGATCCTGAGCGAGGAAGGGAGGCGGCAACAAGCCAAGCTGAAAGAGCTACAAGCCATCGCAGAGCGGCTGGGCTGCACTCTTCCCCAGCTGGCCATTGGTAAGTGGAAGGTGGCCATGTGCCATCCTTGCCCATGGCCACTCACCTGCCCCACCTGGATTCTTCATCCGAACACACAGACAGAAAATGCCAAAATGCTTCCATTGTTCTTGGTTTGTTGTTGTTGTGTGCCTTCAAGTTGTTTCTGACTTATGATGACCCTAAGGCAAACCTATCATGGGGTTTTCTTGGCAAGAGTTGTCGAGAGGAGGTTTGCCATTGCCTTCTCCTGAGGCTGAGAAAGTATGGCTTTCCCAATGGTCACCCAGTGGGTTTCATGGCCAAGCTGGGAATTGAACCCTGATCCCCAGAGTTGTAGTCCAACTCTTAAACCACTCTGCCACACTGGCTCCATTTTTCTCGGTAGTCATTCTCAAAATGATGGCTGGAGAGTGGCGGAGTCTCCTTCTTTGGAGTTTTTAAACGGACACTGGATGGCTATCTGTTGAGAATGCTTTGGTTGTATATTCCAGCTTGGCAAGGGTTTGGATTGGGTGGCCCTTGAGTTCTCTTCCAACTCTAGGATTCTAGGAATAAAGTCAAAATGGTGCCCAGAAATGAAGTTGCAGCACACAGGAAGCCCAAATGCTTCCATTTTTCTCTGTAGTCATTCTCAAAATGGTGACTGTAGTCCCTTGCAAAATGGTGCTTGAAAATGAAGTTGCGGCCCTCCAGAATATCTATGGAATTGAATCTGTCCCCCAAACCAGGCTGAAAGAGGTTCCCCACCTTTGGTCTCAACTGACCCAGCCTGTTTAGCCCTTCTGACCTCCCCTCCATGAAAATAATGATAATGATAATGATAATGATAATATATGTAGTTTGACACAAACTTGAACTGCCATGGCTCCATCCTGCAGAATCCTGGGATTTGAAGTTTGGTGAGGCACCAGCACTCTTTGCCAGAGAAGATGAAACAACTTGTAAAACTACAAATTCGCATATTCCATAGGGTGAAGCAACAGCACTTAAAGTGGTGTCAGACTGCATTATTTCTAAAGTAGGATGCACCCAATGTCTCTAGCTTACTCTAATGCTTTTCGGGTTCTCCAACAGCCTGGTGTTTACGGAACGAAGGAGTCAGTTCGGTTCTGCTGGGGGCCTCCAATGCGGACCAGCTAATGGAAAATATTGGAGCAATACAGGTGATTCCTCTCCCCTCCTCAGTCCCCAAACACACCTGGTTGAGCTGGGATTTGACCCTGGTCTCCTAGAGTGTTAGATCAACCCTCAAACGAGTGCACCAAGAGGTTTGCCTTCCTCTGAGGCTGAGTTGGGTGTAACCTGCCCAACATCATGCATGGGATTTCCATGGCTGAGTGGGATTTGAACCTGGGATTCAAATCCAGGTCTCTCAGAGTCCTAGGTCAACCCTCAAGCCTAAGACAAACCTGTCATCACCTTGCTGACTCTCATTGATAAACATACCTTCCAAAAGACCTGAAATCTAACTGGTATTGTGTTTCTCTATCCAACAGGTTCTTCCCAAACTTTCCTCTTCGATTATCCATGAGATCGATAGTATCTTGGGCAATAAACCCTACAGCAAAAAGGACTACCGATCCTAACTGGGGAATCCCCGTCTGCCTGGGACTTTTCCTCGACTCTTAATCTCTCCCGTTTGCTTGCTTAAAGCTACATCGAAGCCGAGCGAAGAGTTACGGTCTGCATCCAAGAATAGCTACAACGCGTCCGGAGATGTCCTCGAGAAACCACATCATTGTTTGTTTCCAAACATCGATGGACTGCGTAGGCTTCTTAACTTCTCTTTTTTGTTTTCAGGCCTTTTTTGTTTTTGAAACGCAAGTAACTGCGGCAGGTTGGGAAAAGGGCATGTGGAAGGTTTAGGCCGGTTCTGGCTACACGCTGCCTTTTGAAAAAGGAGAAAACCACACTCTCTGTTTCCCTTCCTTCTTTCTTTTTTCTTTCTTCTTCTCTTTGTTTTTAAAAGCAGTGTTTCTATTCTCCTGAGAAACACTTGTATGCACAAAGAACGCCACAGTGCTTAAGTCATTTTGCCCCTTTGGTTTGACTAGTCAGGTCTGGCATGTCACTATTAGTATTAGTATTATTTTTTGGAAAGACAAATGGGCAGAGTTAAGGTTATAGTTAAATAACAGCATTCATGCTCTTAATGTCTGACTAGAGGAGCTTCAAAAGATGCACCTTGGTTGGCTTCCTGGGTGCATTATAAAACCGCTTTTTTCGGGGGGAAGACAATTGCATGCAACCTACCAACTCCCCCAACATTTCCTCTTCTCCCAAAAGTTTTTGGGTGAGGAAGATGCAGTGCCGCTGGGGAGCACCAGTGTGAAATCGTGGCTCTAATGCAAGTGTGATGAGGGTCTGTAGTCCAGGAACTGTGAGCAAATGCAACTCATTCTTTCTGTAATGTGGGGCAGAGAAGCTGAAGGGAAAAGAAGAGGACAGCTGCAAGCTGGCAAGTCCTTTTCTTCGGAAGGTAAGGAATCCGCACTGGAAGCAAATTGAAATGAATAACAGAGGTGACGCGGATGTCCAAGCGACATCCAGGTTGGAAAGAAGGGGAAAGATAGATAGAGTGCATTAGCTAACACTATTATGATTAAGAAACGTTGACACCAATAAGCGAAACTTTCATTATTGGAATGTGATTCAAGGTAGAAAAGCTGACTAAAGTAAGCCAGAAAAGGCAGAGGACTCGGTTAGCTTTGCTGTTGGAACTGAGAAAGGGCAAATAGGAGGCAGAGGGAAGAAGTGATCGCTAAGCATCACAGTCCATATCTCAGAGAGGTTAGGATCGGTAGGATAGGACATGAAATTTTAGGTCACTCTACAACCCCATCGCTGCTGCTCTAAAATGCATTTAACTCTAAACACTGAGCATTTTTGCATGTCTTTCTCTCGTATTTCTTTCCTACCTGAACAGGCCTTAAGGATAGGGTTACTTCTCCCAAGTCTTTTTCCATCATCCTTCCCCTTATCTCATTGGTGCTGAATGGCATTCCCCAGAGGCTCTCCGGGTAAATCTTTCCCCTATCTCCCTACTCTCCTTTCCATTGCAGACTGATCCATAGCCAGGCCAGGAAGTCACCCGTGTCATGTGGTCCCCATCCCCTGAAAAAGTGCAGCAAGTGGCCACAGAAAAGGACGTCTCCCTCCCTCCAGCCATTCCCTCCTAAGCTGCTCATTGCTGCTAATGCATGAACTGTGCCTTAGTTAGATGCAGGACAAATTGGGGAAAATAAAAAAATCAGCATTCCCTCCCCAATCCTTAAATTGGTCCAAATGCTAAAAGATGCAAGTGGCCCAGTCTTTCTGTTCACCTCCCTTCCCCTTTCACCCCACTCCCCTTTATGTAGGCTGATATATCCCAAATTCTGGCAAGATAAATAGCTCATGGAATGGAGGAAAATAGCAAACATACTTTTGGATATGTTACAAATTAAGGAACGTGTTAAAGAATAGACTTACTCAATTGTTGCCAACCTGCTAGGCTTTAGGTGCCTGTGCCAGCACAGTGGTTTGGTGGAGGATGGGTGTTGAAGTCCATTGCACCAGGTGGAAATAGACAGCATTCTTTCCTGTGTACACGCAACAGGCTTGGCCGGCCCTAGGAGATGGTTTGGGCAGAGCCTGGAAAATTTAACCTTGTTTGGACTATAACTCCCTGGGGGAGTCTGGGACTTACAGTCCAGAAGACCAGTTCCACATACACACAATGCATTTAAGGATGGCCACTGTCTTTGTTGCTAGAGAGAAAGGTGAAATGGCATCTGAGCCATTGGCTCCAGTTCTTCTGTTGCATCAAGACATAGCTTTGCATTTCAGCCTTCTGTAGCTTTCAGACAAGTGTCCATGAACGGATCAACTGCATTGCATTAGCATCCTTCTTTCTGTGCTGAATTTTAGAAGCACATTACATTTGGAGTCCCACATTGTCTGGTAACTCCTGCGATGGCTCCTCTAGTCCGTTTCCACTCTTACAAGGATCTCAAGTTAGAAAAATGTCTTCTCAACTGATTCAGATACAGGTGCAAAACTTGAGTCGTTTTTTCCTTTCGTTCCCTGGTTTCCCATCTTATTCCTCTGCCCTTCACCTGCCCTTCCTTCTTGGAAGTCATGAGCTGTAGGCAGTTTGCCAGGACATGTCGGCCAAAGAGTTCTCCTTTTTCCTTCCCTTTTCCACTCCTTCCTTCTCTCTTTCCTACTGTGGAAGACAATCATAGTGTATTCGCCAGCTGTCCGCACAAGGTGGGTCCAGAAGTGATCCAAGTCCCTGCATTTTGGAGCCATTGGAAGCACGAAATTGGTCTCTCTCTTTTCTTTCCTCCTCTTTTTCGGCTTGTCACTGGGTAGTGTAAATAGAGTGAGTTTTGAGGCTGATTATTATTATTTTTTTTTTTTTACAAACTTTTCCTCTGGTGGATGAAAACTATTTTTGTATGTGTGTCCCCCCTCCCCCCCAAACAACTCGGCTCTCTGGTTTATTTCCAAGGATGGGTCCCCCACCGTCAAGCACATTTCCTATCTACAAAAACTCCTCTTCCAATTCCATGTACGAAAGTCAACAGAACTGGAGGTCAAATCTTAAAACTTTTAAGTGGGGATGAGACAGTCGCTCTCATGGGTGTATAAACCAACAAGCCAAGTTGTTTACATGGGGGAAAGGGTCAGTGCTTTACAGAAGGTGGAGCCCAGGCCTCTCTCTTCAAACTCCATGTTGCCATCTGCCATATATCTGCTGCCTGAGGCCAACACCGGTGCCTTCCATGGCACAGAAAAGAGCAAGGTTAAATTAGGGGTGGTGATGTGCACATTTCTCTCTTCCAACCCTGTGTTACCATTTCCTAGTATCTGCCACCTGGCCCTTTCCCTTTTGTGATTTAAGTTTAGCAAACTAGGTTTTCCCACTGCTTTAAAAAAGATAGAATTGTAATGTCTGCAAGCTAGAAAGCGGTGGATTTAGCGGCATCTGAGACCTCCAAACCACTGCACCTCAAGGCTGGTATGTCCTCCCCATTCATCTCCTTCCTTCCAATATTGATTGATTAGCCATTTCTGACGACTACATTCAGGGAACCATAAAACAAATCTTGTCGCAGCTGGAAGAATCTGCGAATCCGCTGCTGTTAAACCTTATAGCATCTTTGTTGTTGTTGGATTCCATGTATGTATTTTTTTTTGTTTAAAAAAATGATGTGTGTGTATGTATATATATGTATGTACGTATGTATGTATATCTCATACACCAGACAAACCCAACAACAGCCGTTCTCTAGAACGACATCTATGACTGTGAGTCCCAAGCTCTAGCTGCATCATCTTCTAGGCACAGGCTGCTGGCCACATCTGACCATGCTTCTTTATGGAGAACTGGACTGAAAAGACAGCTTCTGTATTTACGGAATGAACAAATAAAAATACATGAATAAAAACTGAGCCTTATTTTAATCCCTGGCAAGAGGCTCCATAAATTTGTACATGTCCTTGTTGCTGGTGGGTTTGCTTAGCTGGGACAGATGTGAAATTGATCCAAAGTTGAAGGGGTCTTGTCTTCAGAAATTATCCAAGTTCATATGCCCAGTTATTATTAGTTATGAATGCATACCCCAGAGCACTGATTCCCAAAGTGGGCAGCGGAAAGGTCCAAGGGGGCAGTGAGGGGGAAAGGTCCAGAGGATAGTACCGCCATGGTGTCACGACAGCTGGGTCCAGAGGACAGCGCTCCCATGGCTTTGCGACAGGTAGATCCCAGAGGTTTCAGACTTATGGAGACCTGAAGGCAACACTATCATGGAGTTTTCTTGGCAGGATTTGCTCAGAGAAGATTTACCGTGGCCTTCCTCTGAGGCTGAGAGAGTGTGGTTTGCCCAAGGCCACCCACTGAGTTTCCGTGGCCATTCCAGCATTTGAATTTGGCCTCCCAGAAACCTAGTCCAACATTCAAACCACTACACCACACCGTCTCTCAGCTTTGCTATTGGGCCTCCATAATCCCCTAAGCACCTCTCTATCCCTCCTTGACCCCAGAAGGCTAAAAGAACCAGAAGTACCAGAGGACCATCTTGCATGGGTTCCTTTTTCTAAACGATTTATTAAAACATAAAATTATTTAAAAAAACAGGAGGGGGGAAAGACCTTTCTGGCATCCACAGAATACAAAAATGGGATGGGGAAAGGAGAAACACAGCCAGAGGGGTTATATTATAATAAATGTACCAGAAAGGCCTTCCTAGGAGAAGAACGAACATTGCTTTTCTTGTCCCGCAAATTAAAAAAGATGAGGAGCGATGAGGCAAAGGAGCTTGAAACACTTTTCTTACACCACAGCAGCTTAAGAGGTGTTAAACTGCATTATTTCTAAAGTGTAGATGCACCCTTAATATTTTTAACATTTCCATAGCATACTCTGTGCAACTCTGCAACTTTGTGCAACTCTGGTCAATGTTCGAGATATTAATGGCAACTTGAGAGGGTTTTTTGCATGATGGTGGTGTTGGAAAGTCCCCAAATAAGCTGTTGAATTTAGCTTTCACAAGCTTTTGCAAACATAGGGGCAGAATTGAAAGAAAGGACAGAACCATTCAGCAACACAACCGGGAAGCACAGAAATGTGCAACTCATGAAGGCAAGAAGTTCACATCTCCCTGGCTTTTTATGAGCATAGGATCTAAATTTGGCAAAATTTGCCCAAGAACCGGTTGCAACCCAACCAACAATCCATGGTTGCAATGGATTGCAACCCATGACCCAGCTGCCCCCAATCATCTCCTTCTCTCTTCTCAAGGTCAAATTAATAAATTTTACGGTACCCAAGACCCATGGTTTTAAGAGGTGTTTGGATGGTGGGTAGAGGGCTCTCCAAAATCCTCAAAGGAGGACTAAGTTAGGCACACTGAAATCCCATCCCCTTCAACTGGAAAGAGTTAAGCCAAGGAGAAGTTAGGCCTTAAAGTCCCACTGATTTCCAAAGTTTAAACCCATGGAAATCAATATGTAGAGACCTTGTAGCACCTTTGAGACTAACTGAAAGAAGTTGGCAGCATGAGCTTTTGTAGGCTTTAAGTCTACTTCCTCAGATGCATTCCGTAGACTGAAGTCTCAAGGTGCAACAAGATCTCTCTACATACTGATTCTACAGACTAACATGGCTATATCTTTGAATTCTACTACTATGAAAATCAATGTTGAAGATGCTTCTCTAGCTGGATAGGGCCCCTGTGTTTACATCCCCCTGGATTTGAGTGTGATTTGGGGTTTTTGGGTCAATGTGGGTTGTATCCCCATGCCTCATGTGTCTAGATTAGGACCCAAACTTCAATTCGGAGAGACAACCCTTCTCCAACTCATCCCTCCCCAAAGTAGCAGCACTAAGCCTCCCGGGAATGGTGTGTCCTGTGCCCATAGACTTGAGTATGTACCATACCTGATGACTGGCATCCATCCCCAGGAGCACTGGTAAGGCCTTTGGCCAACATGGCACCTACAACAGGTCTCCATCCAGTTGGGTGTGGGTACGAACCAATGGAGGACAGCAACACTCCTGCGACAACTCAAGGATCTTCTTGTGATCCATCCAACACAACTCTTCAAGTCTTCTCAACATGTGAAAGTGCAAACAAGGGGAGGGGGGAAGAAGAGGGCAGAAGGAAACAAAATCCCATTGTCTCAAAGAAGTCTGTGAAATGGATTCCGTCCTCTTTTCAAAGGGGGGAAAAACGCTTTTCGTTATGACAGCGGTCAAGCCAAGGTCACCAAGACCAGGCTTCAGTCTTCTATGCAGATGACATCGTGATGCCGGCAGCCCTTGCCGTCCAAGGCCGAGCCGTCCTTCGGGGACTCAGGGATCTTTTTATCCGGCTGGATCGGAGGCGGCCCCTTGGGTGTCGCTGGAAAAAGAAGACAAAGAGCAAGAGGTGAGGTTCCAGGTCGGGCCACTTTCTGCCGTGAGTCCGAGCCTGAATTAGTGACAATTGTTCAGGCCTGACACATGACATTTTACAAAATTGGGATGGCAATGAATCTGCCATTTTGGAGATCCAGGCTTCTGAGGTCCAGAGCACCAGACTAGGCCTGAGAGCTTGCAGGACTCTGTTCTCCAGTTCTTAGGACAAGAGTACTACTTTGAAAGTTGGGTATCTATCTATCTATCTATCTATCTATCTCCCCCTCAATTCTTAGACTCAAATGTTTTTAAATTTCAACAGCGTGCTTTGTGCAATTCTGGTCAATGCTCAAGACTAATGGCATCACCAGGATCTGCTCCTTCTGGCACCATCCTTGCAAGATCATGAGGGTTCACTTGAAATCATAAGAGGTCATTCCTAAGTCTCAGGTTTTGTTCCAAAAATCTCAGAGTCCAGTCCTGGCAAACCTAATCCAGAGAGACAGCCCTCTAGGGCATCCCCATGTGGGATGCACTGTGGAAGTCAAGCACAGCTGTCCAAGCTGAATCTGGAAATTAGGGTCTGCAACCCTGTTGCAAGATGACGAAGCAGGGCACCAAAATCATGGAGGTAATCATCGTCATCATCATCATCATCAAAGGTACAAATCTCCATTCAGTAGTACCTGGTAGACTGTGAAATTGAGATAATACTAACAACAACAACAACACAGGTTGAGTCTCCCTTATCTGGAATTCTGAAATCCAAAATTTTCGAAAAACCAATTTTTTTTCATAAGATAGTGATACCTTTGCTTTCTCATGGTTCAATGCACACAAACTTTGTTTCAAGTACAACATTATTTTTTAAAGATTGCATAAAATAACCTTCAGCCTATGTGTGTAAGGTGTACATGACACACAAATGAATTTTGTATTCAGAAGTGGGCCCAAGACAATGTGATATCGCCACGGTAGCTCATAATGTACGTATACACAAAAAACAGGTATTCTAAAATCCAAATAAATCCCAAACATCTCTGGTCCCAAGCACTTCAGATAAGGGAGACTCAACCTGTAATACATATTCATGGACCTCAGCATGAGCTGGAAGAGGAAACCACAAGAAACCAGAGCTTTGAATAGTTCCCATGAGCCATTCACTGCAACTCCAAGCTCTCCACAGAACAAGATAAATTATTCACTGCTGCATATCATTGCTGCCAACACAGTTTTCTGAGGATCTGCTTAGAAGAATGTGAGTAATTTGTAAGCCACTGGGGCTTAAATACTCAAAAGAAATCATACAACAGTTTTATCAGAGTAAGAAGCAGGACCTTACCTCTTGTAGCAATGAGAACTGCAGAGGAAACTCTTGCAAACGGCTAAATATCTATTAATAAGAGAGAAAACAGCTGGCTTGCCTACTGCCCTTTGGTTTTTGCATCGCGGCCCCCACTTTAAAAAACTGTCCTCTTAAAAGAAAAGAGAGAGAGAGAGAGAGAGAAAAGAGGAGTTTGCCATGTAGAGACTCAACTCACCCGTCACATAAGGTCCCAGGGGCATCTGGCTGTAGTTTATGAGCCCACCGGGTCCCGGACCACGGAAGTTTGGACCAAAGTTGTTGCTGTAGATCTGAGAGGAACCAAAGGAAGCCTGAAGGTGGGGAAAATAAATATTTATTTGGAACCACAGCCCAAACCATTCTCCAATGATCCAGAATCCCAGAATTGCATGGTAGTGAGCTGTGGCAGTTTAAAGTGGTATCAAATTACATGACTTTTGCAGTGAAAATGCAGCTTCTGTCAAGACCTAAACTCGAATCCCCCACATCCAAGTCTAGCACTCTAAGCCCTATGTATGTATGTCTATGCACCTTTTAGTCACCTGTCGACTTATGCTGACCCCATGAATTTCCCAACATGAGGAATAATCAGAGATGGTTTGCCACAGTTGCCTTCCTCTGAAATATAGCCTACAGCACCTGGTATTTCTTGGTAGTCCTAAACAGACCTGATCCTTCCTTATCTTCCAAGATCGGAGGGGTCCGGTGCCATTGGGGAATTTAGGCCCTGTGCCACACTGGCACATGTTTCTTTTTTCATTTATGAAGCATGACTGGTCACATAAAAATAAATCTTGGATTAGGCGGATGAGTTTCCACAAGGAAAGGAACATAAATGGTCAGAAACGATGCATACACCGATGCTTTTGAAGTCCACAATATGCAACCCCAGGTGGCATTGCGTCCATGTCAGCGGGGCAGTGAATCCGCGCTAGGCTTTGGATAGCTTTGATGCATCTCTTCAAAGTGCTGAACCATCTCCACACCTTGGAGAACTCCTTCAAAGTATAAAGTAAAACTTGGTTTCACCACTCCACCAACATGGGACCCAACAGTCCTCACCTGCTGGATGGTGGAGTCGCTGCCCCGGTTCGTCAGGCGGCTGAGGATGCTCCTCTCGGACATTTGCAGGCGAGCAGCAACTGGAGGGATACGGGACAACATGGAGGGGAGCCGGGTCACGTCAGCCTTCATGTCACTCAAGAGCTCTTCCAGCTGATTTAGGACTAAACAAAAGCAGGAAGGTCACATGGATGGATGGATAAGAAACAGAGACAATAACTCCTTCTCCAAACAGGACCCACCTTTATGAAGGACAGCATTGGCAGGCTTGTTCCCAGCGAGAGACTCTTTGGAAAGATGTTGGTGGCTCTCGGCAAGGCACTCCACTTCGGCCAGGCGGGCATTCAAGGCCATGGCCGGGTGATTGGGGTCTTGAGTCATGTTGAGGTACGCAGCCCGGCGGAGTTGCTCCTCGATGACCAACGCCTGCTCCAGCAACTGCGCTCAAAGACAAAAAAGATGGCCAAGTAGCAGCACTGTGTGCTAAACCTGCCCAATTGTGGCTTGAGGTACATCTGCGTTGTAGAAACAATGCACTTTGACACCACTGTAACTGCCATGGCTCCTTCATATGGAATCCTGGGATTTGTAGTTTGATGAGGCACTACTCCTACTCTTTGGAAGAGAAGGCTAATGTCCTTGCAAAACTTCAAATCCCATGCTTGCATCGGTTGGAGCTACAGCACTTGTGGTGTCAAAATGCATCATTTCTATGGTGCACATGCACCCCCAAATCACTGGCGGGTGTTGTGCAATGTCCCTGTCATACATGGGGATTGCACCATGCCACTGCGGCATTATGTCCACATGCAGCTATTTACATTATGCTAAGGGGTACCTGGCTGAGAAGTCTGGGGATTTAGGAGAAGCCTCGGAGGGCCACAGGTAAAGCCTTCTCACAGACTCACCTTGAAACGCCGAGCCAAGAACTTATTCTTCATCTCCAGATAGTTCCCTTTGTGGATTTCCGACTTGAAGGGCTCATTCAGGATCATGTAACGTGGGTCGTTCTGGATGTCCTGCCAGCGGGCATAGCCATGACTGAGCGCCGGGTTCAAGTGTTAAGGGAAACAAGGAACTGGACTCACTTAACAATTCATATTAAAATTATTTAGAAGCCCATGTTAATGGGTTTGGAGAAATCACAGACCACAGCCAGCCCCGGGGCTGTTTTTACAACACTCCGGGTCACTTCCTGTTGTTGTTGGCATTGCTATTTATATTATATTTATTTATATCCTTTTTTCCCCACATTGGAACTCAAAGCAGCTTACAATTTAAAAAAACACACACACAATTAAAAACATTCAAAAGTGAACATTAAAATAAAATTAAACTGATACAGTATTCATTAAGCACACTATACATTACAAGAATAAACCATTGATTATGTCAATAACAATATAACTCATTTTGCTCCACCTCTGCATCAAGCTGGTTTTTGGAAGGATATCTTAGACACTGACCACCCAACAGTAACAAACTGAACTATAATTTCCCTTTCTGGAACCTTTTACGATTTCGAAATAATGTATTACTGAATGAAAAATCTTCTTTGCTCATTCCCAAAGTATTGTTTCTATTGTTTTATGTTTATTATTTGATAAAACATATATATATATATATATATATATATATATATACACACACATATAAAATACAGTTGAAAAGATTTCCTGCTCCTGATAGGGCTTCCATGTCACTTAGTGAATGGCAAAGGGTTGGACTATATGGCCCTTGGGACCCCTTCCAACTCTATGGTCTTCTAAGTATTGGACCCAGGGATGGGGAAGCCTTGGAGACCTGCATCCTTCATTTTATTTTCATTTTTTCACCCATAAAATGTCAAGAATGCATCACTGCCACATTTTGAAGCCAGGAGAGGCCTTCCCCCCCCCCAAAAGGAAGTGACCATGTGCAGAGTCCTCCTTTTTGTCCTCTCTCCTGCTTAGCAAAGGATACGTGACGATGCCCGCCAGGAGCCAGTAATCGTGCCGCCGGTGCCAAATATCATAGATCTTCCCTGAGGAGATGGCTGCCTTCTCCTCATTCTGCCAAAGCGTGTGCAGCTCTGCCGAGCCAAGAAAAGAAACATTGCACTCAGGACGTGAATGTAGGACCTCTGCAGACCAAGTGACAACTCCAGACAACTCATTGCTACAACATACTAATTTACCTTGGCAATCTTTTTCAATAGCTAGGGCAGGGAAGGCCCTCCAGATGTTGTTGCCGGATGGGACTGTAGTTGGACAACATCTGGATGGCAACACCTTCCCTATAGCCTGGGCAACTGGTAGCTCTCCATAGGAGTTGAGCAATCCAGGAATCCCTGGATTGGAATCTTGTGAGGAATCTTGTGAGCAATCCCTGAATGCAGTGATTAGGACCAATGAACTCAGGCTAAATCCTTCCAAGATGGAGTAAGCGCAAGTTACTTTCTCACCATTGCATCTAATGACTACAACATATAATGTTTTAAATACCAACAAGCAGCAGCTAGACATTTGTAAAAAAAAAAAAAAGCAACTTAGTAAGTAGATACATGTATACCTGTGAAGCCCCCGTCTGCAATGTTGAACATGAATCTGATCCCGTTCTTGTCGTCCTTCTTCCCATCTTCCTCATCCTCTTTCTCACCATTTTGCTGAATCTCTGTTTGCTCCTTCTCTTCTTCCTTCACCTCTTCTGCTTAGAAAAGCACAAGGGAGAGTCAGAAAGATGTAAGACAGGGCTAACCTCAAGCCAAACTCAGCTGTCAATAGCCATGAGACTTGAGACATTGGTCAAGACCTGGCCCAGGGTCCTCCGGACGCAGCCCTTTTTCACCACCATGCCTACCCACCTCCATTTTGCATCTGAAGTCAAGAGATTTTCCACAAACAATTCTTGAATTCTTGTATGGAAAAAGAGCCAAGATCTTTGAGAGTGTCCACACTACATAGTTATACCACTTTGATTCCTCATCAACTGTCGCAGCTCCATCCCAAGGAATCCTGGCACTCCTATTCTGTAAAGGGACTTGGGATTTTCTGCCAAAGTTCAGGGGAGTGGACTGCAACTGCAACAACAGAGATTTTTAAAGACCGACTCCAACTGCAAATTCCAGAGGATGGTTCCATGATGGTTTAAAGTGGGACTGAATTGTTATTAACTGTGTAGTGCAGACACTGTTTTTGATGTTGTTCAGAAATTGAAGAGGCAGGCACAGAGGTGAAAGGAGGCAGATTTGTATGTTTAATCAAAGTTACAGAAATTATTCATTGCAATGCTGACTCCCAAGTCCCAGCTCTATTGGAGAGGTAAATCAATGGAGACAGGAAGAGTCAAATTTTGGGCACTGAACTAAGGGCATAATCCCTTGACTTTTCATGCAATGGGACAAAGCAAAAGGAACCTAAGATGTGGCCATCTTTTCGAAAGTAAACAGAGCATGTCAAGCGTACAGCCGGGGATACAGAAAAGATTTACCTGGCTTGGTTTCTTTTCCACCTCCTTTGCAAGGACTGGCATTCGAGTCTGGCTTCTCCACCAACTTCTC
This sequence comes from Phrynosoma blainvillii, assembly GCA_026167975.1. NCBI lineage: Eukaryota > Metazoa > Chordata > Lepidosauria > Squamata > Phrynosomatidae > Phrynosoma > Phrynosoma blainvillii. Next base: position 5,675,797 of record JANUYF010000015.1, read on the forward strand.
ATTCTCCTGGGCAGTTTCATTGGTTGGAGCTGGACCAGAAGTATGGGATAGAAGAGCAAACAAAGTCCCAGTGAGGATGCATCCAGACTGGTTTAAAAACCAGTAAGTCCCAGATTTTGTTCCTCTTCTTTCCAGTTTTATTTTAGAGATCCATACACATTTTGTTCATCCCAGTATATTTTCTGTCCTCTCCCAGTATGACCAGAGACTTTTTATACCAGCTCCCCAGGTTGGTTTATTTAACTCAGTATAATATTGGAAAGAAGAGGAACAAACTCTGGGACTTAGCAGTCTGGACATATCCCACCCGCTGCATTATTTGCCTGGGAGAGGCCTGGAAGTACACCCAGTTCTGGATTTGAAACATCTTAACATATCTAGCCATTTATTTATTTTTTTATTTTTTGGATTGGTATCAGTTGGTGATTCGCCTTGATGTAGTGAATCCATTCCAGGATTTTCCTTGTCTTCAAGGAGTTCTCCAAGGTCTGAACCCATTTAAGGGTAGAGTTCAGGACCTTGGAGAGCTCCTTTAAATCCTGGTTTGGATTCACTATCTCGGTGGCACAGAGGCCAAAGACCAACCCCTGACCTCTATGCTCCCCTCTCCCATTTTTATACCATGAATTGTTTTACACCATTTTATGCCATCTCCATGTTAGTCCAGGGTTAGACACACTTGGAGATCATGCTTATCCCAATTCTTCCTGACTTATGGCAAGCTGTTCCACCTTCATTCTCCTAATTGTGGGAATAACGTTCCGGGAACCAAAAGTCACAACTGGGTCATGAAGGAGAGGATGATTTCAATCAATCAATCAATCAATCAATCAGTATCCCACCCTACATCATAACATCTCTGGTCAGCTTCTATTAAAATCAATTGAGTGCAATTCCCAGCATTCCCCGCCATTAGTTTTTAATGATTCCCATCCTTTCTAGTGATTCATACCCTTGATGTTGACTCAGTAATCCCATTCCTTTCAATGGGTCTAATCTAGATGAGACCAATGTTGGGTTTAGCCCTGGAACTGGTGCCCAGGCTTACTCTATTTTTTAGAAGTTCAACCTTCCAGCATGGGCACAGTCCTCTGTTTTGTAAATCTGGCCACTAGCACATGGGGAATCCCTTCTCCCCCCAACACAGCCCCATACCTTTCACCGTCTGCTCCAGTGGGACTTCTGTCCTCTCAGCCTCCTCAATGGTGTTCTCCTTGCCTGCTTTCGCTTGGTTCTCAGCTGTCTCCTCCTTCTCCTCCATCTTGTCTCCACTCACCAGCACCTTCATGCAAAGCAAACTTTTGAGTCACTCCCAATATACTGGAGTTTGAATGCACCACCCAAATTCCCCCCTTTCCAAATGGGAAGGGGCCACCGTTGCCCCTCAACACACACAAAATCTAGATTTCGAAAGTGCAAATCTACAGGTTGAGTCTCCCTGATCTGGAATTCCAAAATCCAAAATTGTGCCCATGGGCGGCTGAGAGAGTGACCCCTTTGCTTTCTGATGGTTCAATGCACACACACACACACTTTGTTTCACGCACAATATGATTAAAAATATTGTGTATGAAATTAGGGCTACATTTATACAGTATATACAAACCATAAATTAATTTAATTAGACTTGGGTCCCATCTCTAAGAGATCTTATTATGTATATGCAAATATTCCAAAATCCTAAAAAATCCAAACTCCAAAACACATCTGGTCCCAAACATTTTGGAGAAGGGAGACTCAACCTGTAATAAGCTAATTTAGGTTTAATTTTCATTTTGCACAGACACTTAAATCGTGGGATTTCAACAGATGCCAAAATTAAATTTTCATATAAGGGATTTGGATGCAAATGCAGCAAATTAATTCAGGTGAAATTTCACCTTTGCCTGGCATTCTTTTACCAGATTTTCCTTCTTGGTCCACAATTCAGTTTGATCCTTATCCTCAGGAACCCCCGGCTGCATTTCTGTTTTGTCTGAAACTACAGAAGAAGAGAACAACTAAAATGCAGACAGTAGGACTAAAAATTAAAATATAAATGCAACAAAGTACATGACCTGACTTTGCAAAGCTGCATATGGCCCCAACTTTTCCAATGATGGTAGCTTTGCTCTATGAACCCTTGGAGCCTTTTTGAGCTCAGGAACCCATTTTATTTATTTATTGGATTTATATCCCTTTTTTTCTCCCAAAATGAGATTCATTTATGGAACAAACTCCCATAAGAAGCATGATTGGCACCAATATTTTTTCTCATTCCAGCACCAAGTGAAAACTTTTGGGGCTGAATTGGTTGTACACAAATTGTCACACATACACATTTCCAAATTGTTTTAAACTATCTTAATCTTCCTTTTAAAAAAAAACTTGTTACTTTACAGTGGCCCCTTGGTATCTGCTGGGACCTCCAATGGATATCAAAATCCATGGATGCTTAAGTCTCATGAAATACAATGGTGTAGTAAAATGGTGCCCTTTATGTTGTTGTTGTAGTTGTAGTTGTTGTGTCCCTTCAAGTCATTTCTGAATTATGGTGACCCTAAGGTGGACCTATCATGGAGTTTTCTTGGCAAGATTTGTTCCTTAAAATGCCAAAATCAAGGTTTTCTTTTGGGGAATTTTATTTAGTTAGTTATTTATTTCATTGATATGCCGCCTTTCTCCTCGGATGGACCCAAGGTGGCTTACAGACAAAACATTTAAAATCTCAGTAAAATTTGAAACAATTAAAAACATCTACACACGACATAAAAATATGCAAAAGTTAAAAACATAACTTTAAAAAATTATTTTGGGGGGGAATGTTTTCAAGCTGCAGATGGTGCGATCCATGGGACCAGAGTCTGTGAATATGGGGGGTGGGGGGAACCATTTTTTAATCGTTTAAGGGTACTTCTAAATTTTTACATTATTTAAAATTAGCCAGGCTGGAGATCTTTAGGTGGACAAAGGGTGGACAAAGTGTCGCCACTTTGGGGGAATTGGGTTTTTTTTACCTGGCTGCGTTATGGCGCCCGCTTGACCATGAGCTGGACTGGCCGGAACAGGAGTGTTTGGGTCCGAAGAGGGGAGTTCGTTGCACTTCTTCATCTCCAGGCCTTCTGGAATGAGGTCCGGAGTGCTGTATTTCCCATTCACAGGTTCAAACTCTTGGACCTAAAAAAGGGAGAGCAAGAAAGAAACAGGCAGGTTGAAGAAGATGGAAGAGGCATTACAGTGAAACCCTTTTATTTTTAAGCATTTGGGGGAAAATGAACAACTAAAGTCCTGCATCGTAGAACAAAAGAAAAGGATTGGGACCTGACTTACAAAACCAGTCAGAAGGCAACAAACAGAAATAAATAAAACAGATGCATTTGCAATAAACAAGTACAAATTGAGAAAAATGAAAATGTGTTCCATATGGGGAACTATGGTATTCTCTTTGGGGTCAGACCCTGACCTTCAATACTTTCAATACACCTCCGAACCTTGGGACTTCTCACAATGAACACAGACACAACCCCAAGGGACACAAGGAATGGGCTCACCTACCTTCTTCCTGACTAGGGACATCACGCCAATGCGCGTCAGAACATGTTGGCGGGACAACCCTTCACGGGGGACACCGTCCGCAAAGGTCTCAGCACCATCTGCACCCGGTTCACACAAATGGCGCATGAACAGGGACACGTACGCTCTGGCGAATAAAGGAAAGAAAGGGGAAACCTGGTGGCCCTCTTTGTTGGCAAGGAGAGGATGGATCAGCCACTGGCAATGGAAATGGCAACAGATGAAAGCATGCACAGTCTCACAGCCAACCTCCCTAGAGGTTGAGAAATCACTTGCAAAGATGGATCGTGTCCAAAGGTGGGTGGCCAAGATGAGCAAAAGTCTGGAAACCAAGACTTATGCAGCACAACGTAAGGGATTCCTGCCTTCTTACCTGAACTCCTTCTCACTTTTCCCACGGAGGTCCCGCACCAGCCAGTGGGAGTTGAAGGCATCCTGCGGAGGCATTCCCCACCTCATGATGGCATTCAAGAAGGCTTTCCGTTGGCGGGCGTTGAAACCCAGCACCTGCAAAGAGAGGCAGGGAGGAGTGGGAGGCCAAAACATCAACTCCTGGGCTCAGATTCCCTGCTGACTTTTCCTAAATGTTGACATCGTTTTCTTAAAGAAAGGGACTATGCCAATATTGCTCCCTAGGAGAAAAAGGCCATACTCTCATGAGTGCTGGTGGTAAAACACCAATGGAGTGGTGAATCTGCTCCAGTTTCTAGTGAGAACCTCAAACCAGAGAGGAAGGAAAATGTAGGCCCCAGAGACTCCAGCAGTCAAAAAAATTTGTGAAAGTTTTTCAAAAAACCCAAAACCAAACCCACACCTTTTTTGCTCCAAAATGCCCTCTTAGGAGTCTGAGGTGCATTTCCACCATGTTTTTTACATATTTTCTCCTTTACATCCTTTGTTACATGCTCCTCAGTTTGACCCTTGACTTATCCAAGAGTCATATCAAAATTCATAATTTTGACAACAAAATCTTCCCCCAGTTTATACATGAAGTCAACCTATAGTCAAATATATATGGTAAATACATCACTGCCCTGATTCCACATTTTCTCTTAGTGTATTGACTATATGGATGGGACACAGAGGATGGCCTCCCCAGCAGACCTCAATATTCAGGGAGATGGAGACAAGGAGAAGCCCCCCCAGTCCATTCAAACACCCCATTGGGAAGGAGACACCACACACAAGGGCAACCATTTCCAAGACTGACCTCAATGTTGCCACCAACTCTTGCCAACAATGGAGGAAGGGGCTTGTCCCTGTCACTCTTCAGTTGCCTCCGGGACTGCCTCCGGCCACCTAGAAAATATTGGAGAGACCAGAGTCAACAGGAGATGTTCCTTGAAAGAGAGGGTGACACCTGAGACCTTAGAAACGTCCTATTGGGGTGGTGTGGAGATTTGGGTTGAACCAAAGCTACCTAAACCCAGGCTGAGGTGACATCAAGGGTGTACTGAGAAATCTATGTGCCACAGAGGTGACACCTGTTGCCTGCTGGAAATCCAGATCCAGCCCAGCCTGAGTTTACACATGAAGGAAGACTATGCTAAGTTGCTTGGATATCCCTTGTTTCCTGGCTACGGACCCCCTCTGCTTCTGGTTCTGCCTTGATGCATCTCCCAGACCATGAAATGATGACCATGTTTAAGTATTTGAAGGGATGTCATATTGAAGATGGAGCAAGCTTGTGTTCTGCTGCTCCAGAGAGTGGGACCCGGAGCAATGGATGCAAGCTGTGGGAAAAGAGATTCCACCTAAATGTTAGGAAGAACTTCCTGACAGTAAAAGCTGTTGGCAGTGGAATAAATTGCCTTGGAGAATGGAGGAGTCTGCTTTTTGGGGGGGTTTCAAACCGAGGCTGGATGGCCATTTGTCGCAGGGAGTGCTTGGATTGTGTTTCTTCCATGGCAGAAGGGAGTTGGACCGGGTGGCCCCTTGGTGTATCTTTCCAACTCTAGGATTGTGCATCTACATTTGGAGACTCAAGAACTGACCCCTGGGTTGATCTCCACTCATTTCCCTCCAACAGCTGCCAGAATCAAACTCTTTGAAGGGCCCCAAGAGTAGCCAACAGAGGTGGGAGTGGTGGTGATGCCATAGCTGAAGTCACCAGGGTCCACAGAGGTCCAAAAAGACAAGAAGACACGCTTGACTCACTCTGACCTTCAGGACGCTCCTCAAAGTCTTCATCCTCATCTTCGGAGCCAATGGAGTACTCCGACTGGTTGTCCGAAAGCTCGTCCTGCCACTCTAGCAAGAAAGAGGAGAGGAAGGTCTCAGAAATGGTCTCACAACAGCTCAGTAAACCAAGGCAGGAGAAGGAAAGGCCTTCTGAAGTTCAGAAGGTGCTGAACAGGAGAGTCTGCAGTGAGACAATCTCCTCTCCCCATCCTTACTTACCTTGGTCCTCTTGTGAGGCGTCGTTGTAGTTGACCTGCTTCCGGACGCGTTTCCCCTTCCCGAGGTTGCGGGCGAGATCTTCTTGTTGTTGTTCGTAGTGATGCCTCAAGAGCTTTTCCCAATAGTCGGGATCCACATTCTCCTCTTGCTTGATAATCTCTCGTTCAACTTCCTCCTGCAGCCATGGGAGAAAACGGAAAGGGGTTGCACACAAAGCCCACCTCTCTCCTTGGAAAGATAAGAAAAACCATTCCTTTGAGAAGAGGCTGGGCTGCCCCCCACCAAACCCACATGTGAACCTCACCAGGGAAACAAACAGGTTTGCAGAAAAGACCATTTTGCATTCCTAAATTGCAAGTGTGGGATATCCTTAATGCCAAAAGGAGTCAGAGGGCGATTTCCCCACCCTCAGAGAAGTCCCGCTCTTTTGATTTGGAGGATCGAGATCTTCTGGGGATTTAAATTTAATGCATGTAAATGCATCTTAGGAAGTAGACTTAAGTCTATGAAAGCTTATGCTGCAAACTTTCTTTCAGTTGGTCTCAATGATGCTACAACATCTCTTTGCATCCTGATTTTGCAGACTAACACGGTCATATCCTTGGACCTTTCTTTGTTATTGTTCTCATTTTAAAACCCCAAAGGAACAGGATCAGAATTCAAAACAACATTTAACAGATTAGAGAAGTCGGGCCAAAGCTAATAAAATTAATTTCGACAGGAAGAAATGCAAGGTGCTCTGCTTAGGCAGGAAAAAAAAATATGAAAGGCTCAAGCTGCATCCGCAATGCATAAATAATATAAATAAATAAGCTCTGCTCTGGTACCACAACAAACTACAATTCCCTAGGTTCTGTAGCATTGAGCCATGGCAGTTCAAGCGGTGTCAAACTGGATTATTTCTGTAGTGTGGATGCAGCCTTAGATATAGGATGGCTCGAAAACAGCACATGCAAAAAAGATCTTTCCAAAATCCACAATTCTGCCCTGAATTTAAACAGCAAACAGATAAAGGTTTCATCTGCACAAACATCAGAAAGATGTCCTTGAAGCTAAAAAGCTTTAAAGCCACCAAGCTGATCAATAAATTAATTTAAATTAAGTCAAATTAAGCCATCTCATTCCCTTTGTAATATATTGCTTTAATAAAAGCATGGGCCAGTATTCCATATCAGCTACTTGTTGTGTACCTTCAAGTCACTTCTGATACATGGCAATCCAAAGGTAAACCTATCACAGAGTTTTCTTGGCAAGATTTGTTCAGAGTGGGATTGCCCTTGCCTTCCTCTAAGGCTGAGAGAGTGTGATTCACCCAAGGTCACAGGTGGGTTTCCATGGTTGAGCGGGCATTCGAACCATGATCTCCAGAATTGTAACTGATAGAGAATACTGGTCATGTTTGCAACCATTATAGATTTTTATTGGTGCCACAAGATGCAAGAGAGGCATCTTTTTCCTTCCTTTTATCTGAGACCCTTCAAAGAAACCAAGGAATTGAGAAAAGACCAAAGGAAATCCAGGATGCCGGGGCACATTACCACACCGTCCTCTTCTCTCACAACATACTGGGCCACTTTAAAAGAGCTGAGATACTCGTTCATGTTCTGGAGCTCTGTGTCGTCGCTGGCGTCCTGGTTGCGGTCCAAGAGCTTGGAGATGGCCGCGTCATCGTAATGGATCACACTGCTGTCCTCCACGTCCTTGTTGTCCCCTGGATGAGATGGGAAAGGGATCGGAGCAGAGACCAGAACAAGACAAATAAGAAGCTGGAAGGGACCCCAAGGGGCCATGCAATCCAACCCCCTTTCAGCCATGCAGGAGGGCACCATCAAAGCACTTCTTTTGAAAAGGAGGTGCACAGAGGGGGTTGGATTGGATGGCCTTTAGTGGTCGCTTCTAACTCTGTGATTCTATGATTCTACTTTAGATGAAGCCTGACTTCCCTTGCCTTGGAAGGTATGTTTCTACTAATGCAGGCTAAAATAGCATTCACCTTCTTTGCTCCAGCATTACATTGCTGGCTTATGTTCAAATTACATTCAACAATAATCCCCAGGTCCCTTTCACATCTATCTATCTATCTATCTATCTATCTATCTATCTATGTTCAGTACATTCAACAATAATCCTCAGGTCCCTTTCACATCTATCTATCTATCTATCTATCTATCTATCTATCTATGTTCAGTACATTCAACAATAATCCTCAGGTCCCTTTCACATCTATCTATCTATCTATCTATCTATCTATCTATCTGTCTTCAACACATTCAACAATAATACTCAGGTCCCTTTCACATCTATCTATCTATCTATCTATCTATCTATCTATCCATCCATTTCCATGTTCAATTTACAATGAACAATAATCCCCAGTGATGATGGTGGGACTGAAAGAAAGCCCTCTCCCCTAAATGTTACAACTCAAGCTGGTTCCTGTAGGGAGATACAGTCTTATAGACAGCTTGGACCCAAACTCCATAGGGTTGGGTGGCTCCTTAGTCCTTTGGGCGAGGGGGTTGTTTCCTATACCTGGAGGAGGGCCGCCATGTTTTTTCTTCAACCCAGGAGCTGCTGATCCCCCTTTCGATGCCGGTGCCTCCGTGAAAGGGGTCACCACCTCCGGCATGCCAATCCGTTGGGCTTGAGACACCATGGCTAGAAAGGAAGGGAGAAAAGTGAGTTGGTAAAGGATCCAGATTTTTTTAAAAAGACCGACACCTTGTCTCCGGTGTCATCTGCCCCTCCTGGAGCCACTTTGGTGCTTCCTTACCCTCCACGTCATCCTTGAACAGCTCCTCCGTCCCAAACTTCAGGATGTCGTCCAGCTCTTGCTTGGTCATGGAGCCGGACTTTGAACCCAGGCCCGGGCGCACCACCAGGTGGGTGAGCATCATCTTCCGCTTGGCTACTTGGGTGATGCGCTCCTCGACGGAGGCCCTCGTCACAAAGCGGTAAATCATCACCTTCTTGTTCTGGCCGATCCGGTGAGCTCTGCTGAAGGCCTGTGGGAGAATTGGAAGGCGATGCGTCGGAAGGGGAATGCAGTCGCAATACAATTTCTCTGCATGAAAAGGTCCATTGAGAACAACAAACCACCAGGGAAAGCCCAGGTTTCAAATTCTGTAGCCAGACAAGACCCATCCCTTGCTGCTTTTCCTTCTTTTTTGGAAAAAGGAACCAGAAATTAAAAAGTGAGGTTTGCATTCTGGTTGGGATGTATGTCTTCGTAAATGGCCTTACATGAATGCATAATGGAAATGAGTGATTTCGTGATGTCTCTACTCACTTAGGGGGCCCTATAAGCCATAACTTCATTGCATATTTTTAATTAAGTTTCCTTGGCTGTCCCTTTATTCAGTTTGCAACCTGCCTTTCTCCTGTCTTTGGACTCAAGGTGGTTCTGCCAGAGATTAGGAGGAGGTACAGCCAAAAATCTAGGTTGGCATCTCTGTAAATGGGATTTGAGGCTCTATAAATGGGCTGACATATATGCAAAATTGAGTGGTTTTGCAACGTCTGTATTCACTTTTAAGGGTAGCTAGTGCACTGACTGATGTACAATGGGGAATGATGTGCAACAAAGCACCCCAAATGCCCATCAAGTGTGTATCAAAGCACCCCAAATGCATATCAAGTGTGCACCAAGGCACCCCTAAATGCACATCAAGTGTGCATCAAAGAACCCAAATGCACACAGAGAGAACATTTACTAAAAACAGAGAAAAGCGGATGCAGACTTGGAAACAATCCTGAATTTCCAGAAAACATCAGCAGCTCTTTTGGTAGGGTGATAAGGTGGGAAGCTTTAGGGGACACCCCTCTTGAAAAATTGCTAAGTGAAATGGGTAGAAAAATGAAGGAAGGTATATGAAAGGGAGGCAGGGCAGATGTTGACAGATCAGACAAACAGCAACGGCAAACCTCCTCTGAACAAATCTTGCCAAGAAAACTCCATGATAGGTTTGCTTTTCCTAAGTTGGAAAACGACTTGAAGGCACACAACAGCAAAATATCTTCTAGGATAAGCGAGCAAAGGAAAAAAGAAGAAGAATTAACCTGTATGTCGTTGTGAGGATTCCAGTCAGAATCGTAAATGATGACTGTGTCGGCTGTGGCGAGGTTGATGCCCAAACCTCCGGCTCGGGTGGAAAGAAGGAAACAGAATTGCTGAGCTCCCGGGGCTGAGAAAGAGAAGAGGAAAGGGAGATGGAGGAGGCAAGACAGAAAGAGACAAGGAGGGGGTCAGGGCTGGTAAATGAATGACCATCAAGTCCTAAATACATTGAAGGCACCAGATCCCATCTAATCTTGGAAGCAAAGCAGGGTCAACACTAGTTAGTACTTGGATGCGAGACCACCAAGAAATACTAGGTGCTGCAGGGTAAATTCCAGAGGAAGGAATTGGAAAAACCGTCTCTGAGGATCCCTTGCCTAAGAAAACCCTACACACTTCATGGGGTCACCATAGCTTAACAGATGACTTGAGGGCATCTGTACAAACAAGAGGCTTAAATAGCTTCAAGGCACCAGATCCTGTCTGATCTTGGAATCTAAGCAAGGTCATCCCTGTTTAGAACTTGTATGGGAGACAACCAAGGAATCCCAGGCACTAAAGGCTTCATTTGGGTCCCTCCGGGGAGAAAGTCAGGATATAAATGAAATAAGTAAAACAAAATAAATTTTGAGGAAGGAACTGGCAAAACCACCTCTGAGTGTGCTTCTTTACCTTAAAAACTCTCTGAAATTCATGGGGTTCGTAAGTCAACAGGCAACTTGAAGGCACATACCCTAAACACCTTCAAGGCACCAGATCCTGTCTGATTTTGGAATCTAAGCAGGGTCACCTCTGGTTAGGACATGGATGGGAAGCGCCTCCAAATGACATCCCACCTCTCTGTTCCCTCCCTTTTGACGCAACGCACACCTTGGATGGAAAAGCCAAAGCGAAGTACCATTAAACCTGTCAATGGCTTCTTGCCTCAGTCCCCCTGTGATCCCACCATCGATTCGTTCGTATTTGTAGCCTTCGTATTCCAAAAAATCCTCCAGCAGGTCAAGCATCTTTGTCATCTAATGGAAAAGGAAAGAAGGCAAGTGCAAAGATTATTGTAACACACTTGGAACTACTGCAGCATGCTTTGAACCTCATTGTGGGAGAAAGGCAGGATATAAATCCTTGAAATAAATGGACAATCAAATAAAATCAGATTGGAGACGAGTGTCCATTCTTAAAGCTCCCAATTAAATGTGCCTCATGTCCAATTGAAGGCTCCTTCTTTAAGGCCAAAGTGGGCTCTCCATCTTTGGAGATCTTTAAACAGAGGTTGGATGGGCATCTCTCAGGAGTGCTTTATCGGTGTATTCCTCCAAGGCAGGGGGGTTAGATTGGATGACCCTTGGGATCCCCTTCCAACTCTATGACCCAGATTAGTGGGGTTGTGGCAAAACAAGACTTTCTGCTGCACACCCCTGATGTGCTTGATACTGCTTCTATGCTAGATGCACATCCTGAATGTCTAACTCCCACTTTTCCAAGCACCATAATCCACCTGTTGCAGTGTAGCTCAGTTTTGCATCCCATCATCCAGAAGCCACCTCACCTGGGAGAAGATGAGCACCCGGTGACCCCCGTCCCGCAACTTCTTCAACATCTTCTGCAGCAGCATCAGTTTCCCGGAGGATTTTACAAGGGAGCTCCCATCGTAGGAGCCGTTTGGCAAGACTGGGGCTTCCTAGGAGCAACACAAAGGCAGGTGAGGAAGAGATGGACACACACAAGGTAACTTGCTTTCCAACAAAAGAAGCAGTGAGTGAGGCAACTTTGTAGAGCCTTAATGCATCCATGGCAAAAAGAGATTCTGGTTGTTTCCATTACTCTCGCTCTCAGCCAGACCTGTTATTGTGAAGATCATGAGCAATCATAAAAGTATGCAAGCTTGCCCAAATTGTAAAACCCTCTGGGAGAAAGTTTTATCCCAATCCCAACACAGAGATGTTCTGTTAACTTATATCCCCAAGGAGGATATCATCTGGATCCAGCGTGCTTTTACCGGTACAAAAAAAGACTTCTCCTCCAAGGTTTGAAAGATAAAACTATTTTATCCACCCATTCCAAGCCACAAGTCCAGACTCCTGTGGCTGGCAGCCATCATTCATGTCTCAGATTGAAAGGCGACTGGGATGCCAAGTCTAAGCTGGCAGGGGTTTGCGAGGGTGGTGCGTGCCAAGGAAAAGACACCTACCACTGCGGCCACTGGGAAAAGGTAAGGATGGTTGCAACACTTCTTCAGATCCATCATGATGTTGAGGAGGGAGACTTGATTGCCGCCCCCTTTCGAATTCAGGGCCTCAAAGTTCCTGGTCAGGATTAACTTGTAGTATTTCCTATGGGATCACAAGAAGGGATAAAATGAGACGTATACGGCTTAGGTCCAGACTATTTGAAAGGCCATACCTCCCCATACGAACCTGCCAGAGCTTTAAGGTCTTCAGGGGAAGGATTTGTCTTGGTCCTGCCACCAGAGCTCTCTGTCAGAGCTGGCTAAATATCTTACAAAACTACAAACCCTAGAGTTCCACAGCATTGAGCCATGGCCGCTAAGGTGGCATCAAACTGCATTAATTCTGCAGTGCAAATGGAGACCCTGGAAGTCTCCATCCAAAAACGGAATTAATACAATTCTTATAAATGTCAAGTTCACCGCCATTTGGGAGACTGGTAGCTGTAGTGTAAAAACTTCTAAATTTTTATCCCCAAAATCTGCCCTTGCCATCGTGCCCCTGGCACTCACTTCTGCATCTGGCTGAGCTCCACTCGCACAATCAGCTCCGTCTTGGCCGGCATGTTCTTGAAAACATCGGCCTTCAGCCTCCGGAGCATGTGAGGCCCCAGAAGATCATGGAGCTTCTTGATCTGGTCCTCCTTGGAGATGTCAGCAAACTCCTCCAGGAAGCCCTCCAGGTTGCTGCCGGGAACAAATGCAAATTCGGTCACTGGGACCCCAATCTGCCAACCAAAGGGAGCAAAGGGGGAAGGATGCCGGATACTCACTTGAACCTCTCCGGAGTGAGGAAGTTGAGCAAATGGAAAAGCTCCTCAAGGTTGTTCTGGAGAGGCGTCCCAGTCAAGAGCAGCTTGTAGTCGATCTTGTAGCTGTTGAGCACCCTAAAAAACTTTGGGGGGAAAGGGGTGGGAAACCAAGATGACCAGAGAACTTGTCAGATTGCAAGTAAGCATCCCAACCATTGCAGAATCTTATCTTCTGTTATTTCCTGCTGCTGAATTCTTATTCTTCGCTATCCGTCCAAAGATTTATGGCAATTTAGGGTCAGGCTAGACACACTGTGTGTCCCCACATCTGACATGTGTTCCCTCTCTTAGATGTCATTCCTAAACAAAGCTTGGGAAAGTTCCTTTTTGTGCTCCCATAATCCCCCTACCCACATAGGCAGTACTTTTGGGAGGGTTCTGAGGGTTGTAGCCCCTCAAAAGGAACTTTTCCAAGCTGACCTCCTGGAGAACACATAAAAGTCTCCGTCTGTCCTCAACCTGAGTGAAAGACAGAGGCAAATAATTTTACAGATGGAAGCGCAGAGATTCATCACATTGCCTCTCTGAATGAGTCACAATTCTCCTGCTCTTTCGCATTCTTTCCAATTGGGTGAATGACCACCCCAAGCAGAGCTTTTGCAGAAAAGCAATCATCTCTCTCTCCCTTGTGTAAAAGCAAAGTGGAGAGTCCCCTTTGACTCCTCCAATAAAAGCATCCCTCGGTGATCACAAATTCAGGGGATACAGCCTTGGTCCCCATTTCCAAATGCTCTTCTCGCCTACCCTACTTTGCACCTACTTTGGACTGGTTGTTCTTCAACCGGTGGGCTTCGTCCACCACCAAGCAAGCCCACTCGATGGACCCCAGGATGGCCTGGTCAATGGTGATGAGTTCGTAGGAGGTCAGGAGGACGTGGAACTTGATCTGGGCTTCTTTCTAGAGGAAAGAGAGAAGCAGGAGATCCATGAACTTCCACAGGAAAAATCCATAGCTCATCTATAGAGCACCTTGCCAAGAAAACCCCTTCCACAGTCCTTTCTTCTTGCCTGGAGCTAACCCCCCCCCAAAAAAATGGGAGAATTTGCACCCTCGTCTCCTGCTTGGAGGTGACACATGGCCCCTGGAGTCTTGAGGCTGAGATCTAGCAACCCTGCTCCTACCAGGATTCACCTTCATCCGGAAGACTTTCTTCCCACTCCGGATGGCGTTGTCTTCGAATGAGAACTCATTCTCGCGGATCACCGACCGGCTCTCCTTGTCCCCCGTGTACGTGACCACGTAGAAGTCGGGCGCCCACATCTCAAACTCGCGTTCCCAGTTGATGATGGTGGAAAGCGGGGCACTGACTAAATAGGGCCCTTTGGAGTGGCCCTGGGGGGGGGGGGGAGAAAGAGGTTTTGGATCAGCCACCAAAACACACAACCACACACCGCTGGGGAAATGGGGGACGATTCAAGGTGGTCTACCTCTTTGTAAAGGGAGTAAAGGTACACAATAGTTTGGACGGTCTTCCCCAGACCCATCTCATCGGCCAAAATTGTGTCTGTTCCTTGAGCCCAGGAGAACCGGAGCCAGTTCAGCCCTTCCAGCTGGTAAGGATGCAGCGTCCCACCGGTCGTGTCGATATACCATGGCTGCTTGTCGAATTTTACTGTTGGCTGAAAACATGAGAAGGGAGGTAGAAAAAGAAAGGACCCACAATTACTGAGAGATCAATTCATTGAGGATATTTTTCATTGATTAATCCTATTAAACAAACAGGTAATCAAACAACATAATCCCGCCTCAGTCTATGGAGAGAGGCTGGTAAGAAATAATAATAATAATTATTATTATTTGAGAAAGTCATTTGGTTGGAAATACAGCTGAACCCACTGGGTGACCTTGGGGAAGTCGCACTCTCTCAGCCTCAGGGGAAGGCAATGGCAAACCTCCTTTGAACAAATCTTGCCAAGAAAACCCCATCATAGGTTCGTCATAAGTTGGAAACAATTTGTAGCCACTCAACAACAACAAAATTAATTTAAGAAGTCAGTTGCCCACTGAGAGACTGGAGTTTCTTTTCCATTTTTGAAAACCCAAAGCCGGGGATTGTGTCCCCTTCCAGATGTTGTTGGACTGCAGCTCCCAGCAGCCTCACCCAGGACAGCCACTGGAGAAGCCTGCTGGGATTTATAGTCCAACGGCCTCCCAATTGGCCACCCAATGCCTCCTGAGCTTAGAAAAGTTACTTTTCCAAAAGTCACTAGCCACAGTTATAGCACCAGGGTACTGCAAGGGGTTAGTTGCTGTTGCAGCTGCCATTTTAAAGTTGCTTCCATATTACTCAAAAGTAACTAATGTCAGGGTAGTTTTGGGTTCCTTGCTCCACAACCTACATCCACAAGAGGCGTTTCTGGTGGACGCTCTGCTTTCTCATCCTCTGGTTTCTTCTCTTTTGGGCTCAGCAGCCTTTTGGACACCTGGCTGCTCTCTTCCCCCAGCATCATCTCCCTGGGGAAAAAGCACAAAAGCAAAAGAAAGATGCAGGAGGATGCAACATCTCTTTCACAATGCACAGGATTCAAAGAGATCTTGCAGCACATTGGGACACACTGGCAAACCACCTCTGAAGAAACATGCCAAGAAAACCCCAAAAGTTAGTTTTGTGATAAGTCAAAAATGACTGGGGGGCACACAGCAACAAAATGATGATGATGATGATAAGGGAGATGATCATGATTCAATCTTTCCTCATCTTCGGCACTCAGAGTAGACCCAGAGATTCCCAGGGGCTGAAGACTGGTCCCTGGACCTGACAAAATGGCCTACCCTGCTCCACCTGCTAGGACACACTGCCTCTCCAAGTGTGAACCCATGGTGTGTACTGAGCCCCCCTGAATCTCCAACCTGTGATTCCAGTAGAGTTGCTTGAAGTTCTCATAGTAAGGGATGTCAATCTCATCCCCTTCCCAGGTGCCTTGGTCGTAGGGCAGGTCCTTCCACTTGATCAAGTAATGGACGTCTCCCTTCTTGTCGAAGCTGGGAGGCAGAAAAACAGCAGATCTGGACCAGAACCATAAGATGTGCGTACTCTCCTCTCCTACACACACACACATGGCATATCCAGTATCAGTGGGGAATGGCCAGACTATGACTGGAGACCAGGGTTCAATTCCCAGCTTGGCCACGTAAACCCACTAGGTAGCCTTGGGCAAGTCACACTCTCTTGGCCTTAGAGGATGACCATAGCAAATCTGAACAAATCTTGCTAAGAAAACCCCATGATACATTCTCCTTAGGGTTGCCAGAAATCAGAAATGACTTGAAGGCACACAACAACAACAACAACAACAACAGCCCAAATGCCAGGCCCTGTCCTCAAAGCTGGGTTTTCAGCACCTTGGACAGCTCCATTGAAAGCATTTTGTAGGGCAGCGGTTCCCAAACTTTGGTTATCCAGATGTTTTGGACTTCAACTCCCATATGCCCCAGCTAGACTGGCCTACAGTCAGGAATTCAGAGTTGAAATCCAAAACATCTGGAGGACCAAAGTTTGGGAACCGCTGTTGTAGAAGATATTTTGTAGGGGATCATATGGGCAGATGATATTGTCGCGCCAGACTTTGGAGAGCAATTTTGTACAAAAGGTTCAGCCCCATTTCTTCTTGCACTGTTTCCAAACTGCATTGAGGAACTGTCGGGGGACGAAGGGACATGTTGGCCCTTTCCAGAACCTAGGAGGAGCCCAAATCCATCCTCAGCCCTTAGTTTATTTTAGGGTATCACTTGAATAACTCATGACAACAACAACTGCTACATTACGTTGCCTCTCTTCTGGGTCTGACAGACCTACACAACACATGCGCTCACCTGTGGTTGAGGATCCGGTGAATCATCATCCACTCGGGCTTGATCCCGTAGCGATAGAAGCGCTCCTCCATCTTGGCATAATGGGGGTCCTTGTTCTTCCGCTTCTCTATTTTGCTGTCCTCATCACCAGAGCCATAGTCAAAGGCCGGAGGATCGTCCATGTCGTTTTTTCTTTGGTAGTTCCGGAACATCACAGTGTGGTAAAGCTCCAGCTGAAGGAAGGAAGGAAGGAAGGAGGGTGAAAAAAAGGCATGGCCCACCTGGCCCACTAGTTTGCATGGCCCACCACCAAGGCACAAAAGCATGAATTTATTTTTATATTCGTGTTTTTAGCTTTTCTTTAGGAAGGTGTTCCCTTTATTTCTTGAATGTCCTACATTTTATGTTCCTCCTTTGTGGTTATGACATGTAGTCTTCCTGACCATGAGGTCCACTCACCTGCAGCTCTTGGACCCAGGAGCAATGCCAGTAGGAGAGGCCGGCCCATTTCACGAAGAATTCCCGCTCAGGGAGGATTTCCCGAGGAGGCTTCAGGGGAGGCGGAGTGACCAACTCAGGATCCTCTGGGGTCAAAGCCGGAGGTGGGGTCTCCTTCCATACCCAATGGAGGATACGCTGGACTTTCCCTTTCAACGGTGGACACTGAAGGAGAGGGAAAGATACAACCCACCATTGGCTTTGGTTGCATCCCTGGTACCCAACTGCTGGTACCCAACTCTGCAGACTCAACCATGCACAGTTTCAAAGCAAGAGTGAGCTGCTAAACCTCTAGAATCATAGAGTTGGAAGGGACCCCAAGGGTCACCGAGTCCAACCCCATTCTGCCATGCAGGAAGATGCCATCAAAATACTCCCAATAGATGGCCATCCCATCTCTGTTTCAAAACTTCCAAAGAAGGAGACTCCACCGCCTTCTG
Organism: Phrynosoma blainvillii; assembly: GCA_026167975.1. Lineage (NCBI taxonomy): Eukaryota > Metazoa > Chordata > Lepidosauria > Squamata > Phrynosomatidae > Phrynosoma > Phrynosoma blainvillii. The sequence continues at coordinate 5,693,573 of JANUYF010000015.1, forward strand.
AGGCAGTGTCTTCTACTGTCAAACAACTCGTACAATCAAGAAGTACTTCCTAATGTTTAGGTGGAATCTCTTTGCTTGTAATTTGAACCCATCACTTGGAGTCCTAGTCTCTATCCCATACCCATCTATCAGAGAAGGAGTGTCAGTGGTGGCCCCAATTCCCACTTCCAAGGGCCACCAAAGGTTAGGATATGTCCCAGGTACTAGGATGAAGATACAAGCCTAAATACCCTAAAAAGCAACAGATCCCTTGGGATCTAATCAAGATCAGCCCTGGTCTGTACTTGGATGGGAGAACGCCAAGGAATACCAGGTGCTGCAGGTTCTCTTTCAGAGGAAGGAACTGGCAAAACCACCATTGCCTAAGAAAACCCTACAAAATCCATAAGTCGAGCAGTGACTTGAAGGCACAGACACACACAGATAGCCTGCCTAAATCCTCTAAAGCAGTGATTCCCAAACTCTGGTTCTCTAGGTGTTTTGGACTTCAGCTCCCAGAAGCCCCAGTCATCTTGGCCAATGGTCTGGGATTCTAGGAGCTGACGTCCAAAACATCTGGGAGGCCAAAGTTTGGGAATCATTGCCCTAAAGGCACCAGATCCCATCTGATCTTCGAAGCAAAGCAGGGTTAGCCCTGGCTAGGACTTGGATGGGAGCTGGCAGAACCACCGCTGAGTCTTCCTTGCCTAAGAAAACCCTATGAAATTAATGGGGCCACAATAAGTCAACCGATGACTTCAAGGCACATGAACGCACATACACAAGGGACAAGGGGAGCCAAATGGAGGCACGAGGAAGGCTGGGCAACACTCACTGTACAACGGGGGCAGAGCCATTCACCGTTTGGGATTTCCGGCAGCGGCGGGTTGAGGCAGTGGAGGTGATAGGAGGACGGACAGGTGTCGCAGCAAAGGAGCTCCCCGCCATCTTTGCAGACCCGGCAGAACTCCATGTGGTCGTCCGCCTCCTCGCCAAGGTCCTCCTCCTCATCTTCTTCATCTTTGGGCTCCCACTGGATGCCCTCTTTCTCCTGCCACAAGACGGACACATGATTTGAGACAGTGGCCCCTGGAGTGAATGGCCCATGGTCCCCTGGTACATTTTCATGGCTCATTTTCATGGGACTAGAAATGGATTTTATTTTCATTTTATTTTCATTTTTATTTTTGTGGGTCAGGTCCCCTTCTTTCTTTGGCTGCACACTGACCACTGTGAATAGACCGTCAATGTGATGATATTCAGTCCTGCAACACTGCAATTCATGAGCATAACATCACTCTCTGGGTGTATTTACACTGTAGAAATAATGCCGTTTGACACCACTTTAAGTGCTGGAGCTCCATGCTATGGAACTCTGGGATCTGCAGTTTTGCTTTTTTCAGCCTTCTCTATCAGAGAGCTCTACAAACTACAAATCCCAGGACTCCACAGCATTGAGCCATGGCAGTTAAAGTGGTGTCAAACTGGATTAATTCCGCAGTGTGGTAGCATCCCTAGTCCAACATGCCAACCAGTGTTTCCTCTTCCAGATACCCTATGTTTGTGTGCATGTGTGTGCGTGTGCGTGCGTGCATGGAGATGAAACTAGAAAAGATGTGGCAAACTCTGAAAACTGAAGGTCCCAGCATCCTTGGAAAAGAGCACCTGCCCAAAACTTATCCACTGCCCAGCAATTCACCCAAGAGACTCGTTGGGCCTGGAAGCTGGCGATGATCTTGCTCCATCTGTGCATCCCTGAGCAGATGCACGGCTGGCGCTTCCCCATCTCCCGCACCCTCAACCCCATCGCTCCTTACGCAGTGCGGACAGCTCCATTTGCCCTCGGGGGCCTTCTCCATCTCAGGATCCAGGCAGACAAGGTGGTAAGCCCGGGGGCAGGTGTCACACAGAATGATCTCCCCGCCTTGCTGGCACACCTCACAGTAGTCCTGGTGGTCTGTCTCGTATCCGTCGCCTTCTTCGACTGGAAGGGAAAAGCAAATGGCTGTCATTCCAGAGCGGAAGAGTCTGGAAAGGTCTGCAGCAGAAGAAAACAACCACAGCAGGAAGGGAAGGTTTCACAAACAATCCCAAAGACAGAAGGGAGGAACTAATAAAGTACCATACTAAGATATGGTGTGATAACTAAATACTCTGCTGTTTTCTGCAACAGAGGCCAGAAGGACTTGGAATTACAACTGGACTTCAGTTGAGAAACTCTGTTTTATTTAGCATTTTGTGTGAGTAATTGATGGTTTTCACCGTGTCATTGTAAAATATAATTTAGTATCATGTTTAAGTGGTGGTTTCATTGTTTGGGATATATACTGTTTAGTTTTCACACCACATCTTAGTACTTCATTAGTTTCTCCCTTCTGTCTTTGGGAAAGTCTGCAGCTCCCTATTTCTGGTTCTCTGTGGTTCTCCGGATGGAGATGAATTAATACACCAGCTCAGAGTTTGCAGAAAATTGATATTTGGAGGCTTTAGTCCTTCCAGTTAGTGCCCATGCTGGTGGGAGTAGGTGGATTCTGGGATTTGCAGTCCCCTCCCAAAAATAAATTTCCCAAGCTTGAAGGCCACCAGGTCATCAGAGACACTTTCTAGTGATTGGGATGTTCATCCCAACATACTTTTCTTTTTCTTCTTCCTCTTCTTCCCCTTCTTGGCCAGGCCAGAGGCGGCCTCGGAGCGGACGGAGATGCTGTGGACGCTGGCGCTGTCCAAGTCTGACTCCTCGCGCTCCTCCTCCTCGCTCTGCAAGGAAAAAGAAAAGAAATGCAAGGGCATCCATCAATGGGGGAGCCAGGAGTGCAGACACCATTGCTCCCCAGACATTTTGGCTGTGATGTTTGCCGGCATCACCATCATCCTGCCTCCCATCGCATCCAGCCCAACAAAGGCCAAAGGCCAAAGTCCCTTCCATTGGGTAATGGTCCATCCAAAGACTACCAACCTCCTGAATCCATGATTCACAGACTCACCGAAGACCCTTTTTTCCGCTTGTTGGCGATCCCCCCAAAGCGGAATTTGAGGGACCCCATCTTCTTCCCTGCTTTCCCTTTCCTCTTGTTCTCTTTGGTGCTCTTGATCTTCTTCCGGACACCAGGACCTGCGGCAGAAAAGAGGAGAGCAGCGATGACTGGTGGTAGCAACCAAGGCAATAGGACATAGGAAAGAATATTATTTATATATAAGAATTAAAATTAAAATATTATTTAACATTTAAAAAATTAAAAAATATTCAATATTTATATTTATTAAAATTTAAAATATAAAATTAAAAATATAAAACATAAAAATAGGAATTATAGAAATTATAGTTTTTTTGTGGGTTTTTTCGGGCTGTGTGGCCATGTTCTGAAAGAGTTTCTTTCTGACGTTTCGCCAGCATCTGTGGCTAGCATCTTCAGAGAAAGATGAAGATTTTCTCTGAAGATGCTAGCCACAGATGCTGGCGAAACGTCAGAAAGAAACTCTTTCAGAACATGGCCACACAGCCCGAAAAAACCCACAAAAAAACTATGGATGCCGGCCATGAAAGCCTACGACTTCACATATAGAAATTATAATTTAAAAATATATTAAAATTTATATATTTATATATATATATAAATTAAAATTAAAATATTATTTAAAATATAAAAAATTAAAAATATAAATATTTATATTTATTAAAATTTAAAATATAAAATTTAAAATATAAAACATAAAAAATAGAAATAATAGAAATTATAATTTAAAAGATATATTAAAAATTATATATAGGCTTGCAATACCACCCTAAATCCACCAGATGGCATGCTTCTCCTCTAATATGTATAGGAAAAGGAGTCGTGCGCCACCCTGTGGACACAGTCCAGTACTGCAAGCCAATATTATTTATATATAAAAATTAAAATTAAAATATTATTTAAAATATAAAAAATTAAAAAAATAATCTATATTTATATTTATTAAAAATTAAAATATAAAATTTAATATATAAAACATAAAAAATAGAAATAATAGAAATTATAATTTAAAAATATATTAAAATTTATATATTTATATATAAAAATTAAAATTAAAATATTATTTAAAATTTAAAAATAAAAATATATTTATATTTAATAAAATTTAAAATATAAAATTCAAAATACAAAATATAAAAATTAGAAATAATAGAAATTATATTTTAAAAATATATTGAAATTTATATATTTATATATAAATTAAAATTAAAATATTATTTAAAATATAAAAAATTAAAAATATCAATATTTATATTTATTAAAATTTAAAATATAAAATATAAAATATAAAACATAAAAAATAGAGATAATAGAAATTATAATTTAAAAGATATATTAAAAATTATATATATATACACACACACACACACACACACACACATATATATATATATATATATATATATATATGCAATACCACCCTAAATCCACCAGATGGCATGCTTCTCCTCTAATATGTATAGGAAAAGGAGTCGTGCGCCACCCTGTGGACACAGTCTAGTACTGCAAGCCAATATTATTTACATATAAAAATTAAAATTAAAATATTATTTAAAATATAAAAAATTAAAAAAATATTCAATATTTATATTTATTACAAATTAAAATATATAATTTAATATATAAAACATAAAAAATAGAAATAATAGAAATTATAGAATTCGCCCGGAGCATGCGCACTGAGGCCTTCCCAAGGTCCAGGGAAGGTCCCATGGTGGCTGCGCCATGCGAATTGACACGGCGCAGTTGCCGTGGGGCCTTCCAAAATGGCGCCTGCGCTTGTGCGTGGGATGCCGGCAGCGGGGGGACTGGCCACGGGCCAGTCCCAAGGCCTCCGCGGGCTGCACCCAGCCCGCGGGCCATAGGTTGCCGACCCCTGCTTTAGAATGAGAGACACCCAGCAGCCTTATAAGGGACCAGATTTGCAAGCTCTCTGCTGGCTCTTGATGGCTGCACTTAATTGCAAGCCACCTGATTTTTGTGGGGCAGAAAATGCTTGGGCATTCACACAGTTTTGTTCAGCTGGGTCCCCAGCCTTTCCTCCCCTTTCCTTTACCTTTGCCCTCCTTGGTCTTGGCTTTCCTGATGGCCGGTGGAGGGGGCAGCAATGGCGGGGGAAGTGGCGGAGGTGGTGCCAGGAGGGGCAGAAGTTGTGGGGGGCCGTCGGACATTGGGGCTGGCGCAATGGCGACCGTCTCCACCGCCGCAGCCACAGCCGCCGCAGCCGCCGCAGCCGAGCTCCCTTTGAAAGGGTTGTTGGCACTGAACTCTCTCCACTTGGCTCCCAAGACAGTCATCATTTTGGACATGGGGATTTTGGGGTTCCTCTTGGCAACCAGGGGCCTGGAGGGAGAGGAGGAGGAGGAAGAAGGAGGAGGAGGAAAGGGAAGAGGAAGAGGAAGGGCAAAGAAGAGGAGGAGGAGGAGGAGGAGGAGGAGGGGAAGATGGAATTAGAAGAGGATGAAGAAAGAGTAGGAAGTGGAGCATGAAGAAAAAGATGGAGGAGGAAGAGGAGGAGAGAATGTAAAGAAGAGGAGCAAAAGAAGGAAGAAGACCAAAGAAGAGGAAGAAGAGGAAGAGGAGGGAAAAGATCGTTTTGGAAGAAGAGGAAGAACAAAGATGAGGAAGTGAATGAAGTGGAAGAAAGTGATGAAGGAGAAAGGAAAGAGGAGGAGGAGGAAAAGATGGAATTGGATGAAAAGGAGGAAGAAGAGGAAGAAGAAAGAGCAGGAAATGGAAGAAGTGAAATGAGGAGGAGGAGGAGGAAAAGAAGCGTGGAGAAGGGGATGATGAAGATGGAATTGGAAGGAGGAGGAGGAGGAGGAAGAAGAAGAAGAGTTAGTGCATTAGGGTCAGTCAGGATTTGGATGTAAGTCATCTCAACCTTTATGCTGAACTTCTTTTGAATAAATTAATTTTGTATTATACCCTTGGGTCACTAAGAAGGTTACATGAAGGCTACAGGAATGCTTGGGATCAGGCACGTGGGTAGTCCATGATGGCAACCATGGTTCAAGGATGGTGGTGGTGTCCAGTGGTGAATAAAGTCTCACCCAGGAACCACAAGGAGGGCATCTAGAAGGTCCATTTGGTGGCAGAGGTGCGACAGAGGGAAACCCTCACAGAGGCATTCCTACATCATGGCTGATAGCCCTCAACAAGTCATTTCCCTTCATGAAAAGGAACCCCAAGCTGTCCAAATCTCCCCATCCCCATCCTAACCAAAAGGAAGGAGATGTGTGCCATGACAGTCCACCTAAGAAACTGGCTGAAAGCCTTGTAGTTGGTCAACATGTGATAGTCCTCTTCGGAAAAGGCGTAGTTTACGTCGTCCAAGCCCCACTCTTCCATCAGTTGCGCCGAGGTCTTGGGCTCCTAAAGGAGAGCAAAAGAACAACATTGAGGGTGCAATAAACCAAAACACACACAATGCTAAAGCTCTGTTTCTTGAGGGCTTCCTCCCCCCCCCCCGTCTTAAAAATATCCCAAACCCAGGAGAATTGCAAGAAAAGAGATTGCACACAAACATTAGAAAGAGCTTCCTGATAGCAAAAGCTGTTTAACCGTCAAATATGGAACATCTCAGAGGGTTTTGGATTCTCCACCTTTGGTGGTCTTCAAACAGAGGTTGGGTGGGCATCGCTCTGCTCTCCTTTCACTGGCTTTGTATTTGAACAGGCTTTTGGAGACTCACTGGGCGTCCAGGAGATGTTTTGCTTTGGTTCTAAATGTGGAACGTGTGCTGCATTTTTATCTTTATGGTTAAATCTTTTCAATAATTTAATATCCTTGCAAATTATTTAATAACCTTGCAAACCCTCCTTGAATCCCATTGTGGGAGAAAGGCGGGATATAAGTCCTTGAAATAAATAAATAAATAAATAAAACTATGAACGTTTTTTATGTGACAACTCATTTCATCGTTGTTCTTTTTTAACATTTTGTGTTATCAGGTTTTGGATTGCATTTGATTTTTATCTTTGTCATAAGCTGCCTTGGCTGCACTGCTGGGAGAAAGCTGGGATATTAGTTAGTTGGTTGGTTGTTTGGTTGGTTAATATACCCACCTTCAATTAATTAATTAAATTGATTGTTCTATGTTTTTGTTTTCTTTTTTAAAAGCCACCTTTGAGTCCCCAATGGCACACAGATAAGTCAAATAAAGGCTGTAATTGTGTTGGTTCATCCCAATTAGAGTAGATCCCATTGAACCAATTGTTGGGATGTGAATTAACATTTGGTAAATCCAACAGATTCAATGGCTCTGCTCTAGTTAGTGCAAACGGACCTTCAAGCCCCCTTCTTCATTCTCCTCCTCTTCCTCCACTTTCTTCTTCCGTTTGGCCTTTTTCTCCTTCTTCTCTTTCAGCTTCTTCTTCTTCTTTTTGTTGGGGGAATAGTCGCTGCCTTCGCTTTCCGACTTCTCTCCCAGTTCCAGTTCTTCCTCATTTTCAGAGATTTCATCGTCAAGACTACCCTAAATTTCAACCAAAACAAAGAGGCATGCATTGGAGAAAAAGAAAAAGAGGCCAGAGGAAGAGAAGATGCTCTGTTATCTTGCACTCAGGCTGTGTCTGCATTGCAGAAATAATCCAGACTGACACCATTTTAGCTACCATGGCTCCATGCTATGGAATCATGGGATCTGTAGTTTGTCCTGGCACTGGAGCTCTCCAACAGGGAAGGTTAAAAGCCTTCCCAAAAGCCAAATCCCATAATTCCATAGCATGGATCCATAAGAGTTAAAGCAGTGTCAAACTGCATTAATTCTGCAGTGCAGATTGGATCCTATTCTGTATTACGTTGTTGCTGTTTTTAATTCTCACAATTGTCCCAAACTCTTGCATTCTCCAAATTCCTCAACCAGGTTTCAACCAGTTTTATTCTTACCTGGAAAGGCCCAGGAAGAGGTTATGCTGCAAATGGTGGGAAGGAATAAAATCAAAGCTTTCAGAGGATAGAGACTTCAGAACCTCGGACAGCGAAGGCGGCACAAATTCAAGCAAAGGGATGAAATCTGCCCAGCACGTACCATCCTGAACACATGGGATTTTGTGCAGATTAGTTAGTACTGGTTAGTACTGGGAATGGAGACACCACCACCCCAGGAGAAAAGACCAGGGGACTGGGAGCAAATCCTACCTGGATCCCCAAAGAACTGCCCCAAATCAGAACTTGTATGTATATGTAAGACAGAGATCAGCCCTGTAAATGGCTTTTTAAAGTTTTCCATTTCATCATATTAGAATGGAAGGAAGAAACTGGACTTTGGCCTTTTTGCCAGGGATATAAACATAATTTCAGCCTCAATAATTGATTGCCAAGGGTCCCAAATTGAGGTTGAATCATGGCACCTCATATAGGATGCAAACAACAGACACACCAATCACTAGATACTTATTTGGCATCATTCCTTTCCTTCACCCAGGGCCAAGGAGTTTACAAAGGGCCATGAAATGCCACTAAAAGATTTATTCCAGTTTTCCTCCTCCAGCTTCTAGGATTTCTTCTTTTAAAGGTTTTGAAGCTTCGGCGACAGGGACTAGAAACCTGATTTGTAAATCGCAAATGGAGATTGTGAGGGAGCAGAAATTGGAGCATGGAGCGGACAAGTGCGCACAAGGATCAACACAACATGCCCTCTCTTTCTTCTCGAAAAGCATCTCTTAAGATTGACTCCCTCCCTTCGAAGTGCCATCCCAGTGGCATGGCAATGAGCTGCCAAGATTCACGACCAGTCTCCGGGGACAAACTGTTAACAAGGCTCTGCATTGCAGCTGGGAGGACTTGGGGAGGTAAAAATAAAAGGCCCAATGTGATGATGGCTAGTGACTCCTGTTATTGTGAGGAGGGGAGAGGACTTGGAGGCCCCTCATTCATGGGGTCAACATAAGTTGAAGTTGACTCAGTGGCAGTTAACCACAACATGGATGGAACAATCCAGCAGATGGCCACAAATCCCAAAAGGAAGAGCCCACCATCAGCACCAGCTATCTGACATCTCAAGGACCAGAATACCTCACCGCATCTGTCCATTGCTTTTCCTGATCTATCCCTTCTTCCAGGGTTGTCCAGGTGTTGCAGTGGATTCCTTGCACCAGCTTCTCTGGGAAGATCGCTCAACCTACCTCTTTCTTCTTCCTCTTGACTTTGGAAACCTTGTTCTCCTTCAGCTTCTTCAGCTTCTTCGTCTTCTTCAGTTGTTCCTCAGAATAAAACTCTTCCAGAGCTTCCAGAAAACCATCCTCTTCTTCTAGACAAGGGGAAAAAGGGAAAAGGGGAGGAACAGGGATGATGGACTTTGCCCTTTCAGACTTAACTCCTCCCAGACAAAGGAGCTTGTTGTTTGTTGCAGCACCAGAGTGGAGCTCCTCCAACTCCCTGATTCTATGTATTCCTCCATGGAAGAATGGGGTTGGACTGGATAGCCCTTGGGGTCCCTTCCAATTCTAGGATTATGTATTGTGTCTTCCTGCGTGGTGGAATGGGAGGCCCTTGGGGTCCCATCCAACTCAATGATTCTATGTATGGGGTTGCAATAGATGGCCCTTGGGGGCCCCTCCCAACTCTAATTGATCTCAATGGGTCTATTTGAAGGGCCAGGTTAAAGGGGAAAGGAAGAGGAGGAGGAAAGGACCCAGGAAATGGAGGGGCCTTGGAAACCTCCAACATAAACCTAGGATTTAAATTTTATAAACTCTCGGATTCCATGTGTTCCTGCATGGCAGAAGCAGTGGCTTGGACTGGGTGTCCCCTGGGGACCCTTCCAAGTGGACCCTGCTTGGTCTCCATCATGAGTCCACTTGACCCCAAGGGCCAAGGGAAAGGGGCAAAGGAAGGATCCTCCCAATGGAGATGGGGGGGGGGGTCTTGGGGACTGCTGGCCAAGATCAGTCCCACTGAGGTCTCCTCTGACTTTGGGGGAAAGGATGGCCCTCGGCAGGAAGGGAGGCAGGAGCCTTGGAAACAAAGGCGGCTCCTGCAGTGGCTCCTATGGCTCTCCTCTGCCTGGGAACCCCTATTATATATAATATATATGTGTGTGTGTGTGTGTGTGTGTGTGTGTGTGTGTGTGTGTGTGTGTGTGTGTATGGGGCTGGTTCCTCACCTGAGATGTCCTCCTGCTCCTGCTCCTGGCTGCCTCGCATGGCAGAGAGAGAGAAGAGAGAGAGAAGAGAGAGAGAAGAGAGAGGCGCACGTTGCGCTGCGGAGGGCGAGGCCCCGAAGATGGCCGCTGCAACGGCGGGATCGGGCCCTGGGGGTCCGGAGGGGCAGGACCACCCTTTGGGGGGCTGCTCCACCTGCGAGGAGGGGTCCCCCGGGAGGAAAGGGCTCTGGGGCTCCCTTCCTTCCTTGCCAAGGCGCACCCACCGCTTGGCACCCGCAGAGGATGCTGAGGCGCGCGCCTGCGCTTGACGTCCAGCCTGGTTGCCTTGGCAACCGCATCCCAGCATTTTGGGGGGTCCCTCTCCTCCCCCTCCTCCCCCCCCATCCTAACCACCTTTGGGGGGCTTTCAGGGGACCCCCAAAGGCCAGCGCCCCGGAGAAAAGCCGTGCGTAAAAATGCCTCTCCCAGGCGCGCAAAGGGGCTCCAGATTTGGGAGGGAATCAAAAGGGGGTGCAGAAGCCCAGCTGTGTGTGTTGGGGGGGCGATCAAGGAGGGAAGGGAAGGGGGAGACATGGTTCCCCCAAAGCCACTTTGGATGGCAGGTTGGTATTGGAGCACACAGACTCCAAACGCCAAGGTTTGCAAGGAGGCTGGAGCAAGAAGAAGCCTTTTCCTTTCTGAGGTTGGGCACAGTGTATCCTTGGCCCCTAGGCTTCATATGTGCCCCCCCCCCAGCACTGGCACAGTCTGCCCAGGCCAGGGCTACTCAAAGGGATAGCAGATCCCCAGCTCCTGGTCCATGCCAAGTTTCCAAAAAAGGAAAGCAAATGCAACGATAGTATGGCACAAAGATGCTCCCAGTCCCCAATCTCCCCAGACCAGACCAAGGCTACTCCAAGGGATAGCAAATGGTCAGCTCCTGGTCCAAAAGAAAAGAAAGTAAATGCAGTGACAGTGTGGTACAAATATCCTACTGTTCCCCAGTTGGCCCAGACCAGGGTACATAGTAGTCCTGGTCCATCCCAAATTTTCCCCAAAAACCTAAAGGAAGCAAATGCTATTCTAGTGTGGCACCCATATGCAACCAGTCCTCAATCTCCCCAGATCAGGGCCACTCAAAAGGATAGCAGGTGCTTCTGGTCCATGCCAAGTTTCCAAAAAGAAAAAGGGGAAAAAGGAAGAAAATGCAATCATAGTATGGCACAAATGACCAGGGCTACTCAAAGGGATAGCAGATAGCCCCTAGTCCATGCCAAGTTTCCAAAAAACCCCAAAGTAAATGCAATCATAGTATGGCACAAGTATGCTACCAGTCCCTGGCATAGTATGGAACACACACTCGTTTGCCATGTCAGCTAGTTGGAGGAGCATTGCCCAACAAGCCCATATTTCATTTGCCCCAAAAAGAAGCAGGGTTGAACGATGTCTTTCAGAAACCGCAGGAAGCCATCATCTACCTTTCAGTCCTTTTAAAGCTTTTCTTCTTGTTGTGTGCCTCCAAGTCATTTTTTCACTTATGGTGACCTAAGGCAAACCTATCACAGGGTTTTCTTGGCACGTCTCTTCAGAGAGGGTTTGCCCTTGTCATCCTCTTGGGCTGAGAGAATGTGACTCAACCAAGGTCACCCTGTGGGTTTCCATGGCCAAGCAGGGATTCAAACCCCAGAAACACAAACAAGATGTCAACTATACAAACCAACCTTGCCACAACATTAATACTGCCACTCAAATTCACGACTTCTGCTCACAAGCCAGAAGGGATTCCATTACAGATGAGAACTTGGGGGCCAAATACAGATGCCAACTGAATTCCTATGACTAATGTGGAAACCCTGACAGAACTAGATGGCACAGTCCACAGCTGTTCCTAGCATTTCATCATCATTTGGCAGCAATGCCCACCTGAATTTTACCTAAGACAAAGATACTAATCCACATTAGTAAACGGGGAAGACATCAGGAGTATTTGGAACCAGGGGAGGAAAACTGCAATTTCCCAGGGTACTTGTCTCTTATCCTTCCTAGATTAAGAATCCATCAGAAGAGCTGAACAAGAGTTTATCAGGGGGTCCATTTCTCACCTGTTTTGGCCTGAAATGGGATGAAAATTTTACATCATTTGCAGGTCAGATTTCACATGGATGTGCTGAGAGTAAGAGGTTCACAGGCCCAACTCTGCAAGGACTCTCTTGTCACCACTGTCAGCTGCCATTTTGTTTCTGGCAATGACTAAAAAATATGCACGCAAGTGTAAAATGGAATTATGTGTGCGTATATTGCCACCTTACCTGAGTTCACTTATTCATTGACACAAGACAGCTGCCAAACATTGCTTGTTAAAATCACCATCCTTCTCTTCCCATATTTTACAGACATACATATTTGGGGTACTATTTAAGCCTTTGGTATGGATTTTTGCCCTGCCTCCATTGCACAATTTCTACCACAGTGCATTTCCCCTTTTGAAAGCCAGGCTTCCAAGCACACACAAACACACGCAAACACAAAAAAATATTAAAACAAATCTTGCAGCATTTTATTTCAAGGAAAACTGAATGTACAAAATATCTCCAGATTCCTCTGCAATTTTTTAATCTTCTTCCTCCTCTTCCTCTTCATCCTGGTTGATCTGGAAATATCGTAACTCATAACTCTCCTTACTATTGGCGACGACACGCAACCAGTCACGCAAGTTATTCTTCTTTAGGTATTTCTTAGTGAGGTATTTCAGGTACCTGGGAAAGAAGAGGAGAAGTCAGTGACTGCAAAGTCCTGCCAAAACAATGCCAGCAGAATTCAACAGGGATAAAGGGGTCTCATTAGAATTTATCTGAAGCAACTCTGAGCATCTCAGGCTACAGGAACAGGTGCTTAATGGGACATCCTTTAGACCAGGGGTAGGCAACCTTTCCCCTTTAAGGGCCGAGGGACTTCAGCTCCCAGAAGCCTCAGCCATGTTGGCCAATAGTCCCATGTTGGCCAATAGCTCCTGGGATTCTGGGAGCTGAAGTCCCTCGGCCCTTAAAGGGGAAAGGTTGCTTACCCCTGCTTTAGACCACCGTGTACTGAATTCTTAATCAAACAAATGTCAAGCTCTGGACTATTTGTTGATGGTCCTCCACCCCCTTGGCATCTTTTGAGTGTCCCTGCTCCTCACCTCTTGGAGAAAGGGACTTCGGAGGTCACAGTGATCTTGCTTTTGTTCCTCTCGATGGTCACTACGCCTCCGCCGAGATTCCCGGCTTTTCCGTTCACTTTGATCCGCTCCTGAAGGAATTGCTCCTGCAAGAAGACAGAAAAGGGAGGGTGAGGAAGTGAGAAGACCGTACCAACTGGCAATCATGCCTTGTCAAGGTGACCTTTCTCTGCTAGGCAGCTGAAAGTGGTCCATACTCTGAGGGAGAGGTGGGATATAAAAGAATAAAATCATCACGTAAGACAATTTCCCTTGCCTTGCTGGATCTATTTCCCCCCTACAGCCCTGCAAGGTAGGCTAGAGAAAGAGGCAGAGATCAACTTTGTGGATCGGTTGCGGATTTATGGCAACCCGTGAATTTTTCATAGGGTTTTCTTAGGCAAAGAATTTCAATCCAAGGTGATTTTGCCAGTTCCTTCACCTGAATTAGGCCCTGGGATTTGTTGGTAGTCTCCCAACCAAGTACTCACCAGGGCTAACCTTGCTTAACTTCCAAGATCAAATGGGATCTGGTGCCTTGAGGGGGATTTAATCCCTGTGCTACTCTGTATGTCTATGGACCTTCAAGTTACCTGCCAGATTATGATGACCCCATGAATTTAACAGGTTTTTTTAAGGCAAGGAATCCCCAGAGGTAGTTTTGCCAGTCCCTTCCTCTGAAAGACCCTGCTTAGGTTCCAAGATCAAATGGGATCTGATGCCTTTTCCCCTGATTCTGACAACAAGCAGAAAGGAATTCAGATGAGGATCTCTAGGGAAGTGAATGAAGAGTCTTCTTTACACACTCTCTCCCCATAATTCTCACACAGATCCCTTTTTCAACCTGAGGCAGTGGGGGTTGGTGAAAGAAAGGGTCTCTGCTCCCACCCCCAGTGAGAAAAGGGGATTATTTGGATGTGTGCATGCACAGGAACACATGCACACAGGGCTCAAAGAAGCAAACCCTGGGATTAAAAGGCTATGCAGCCCCAATTTATACACAAGCTTTCCCCGGAGTCTGTCATCCAAACTAAAACACTTGTACAGAAAAAGGTCTACAAGCAGAAGAGCGAAATCCCTCATCTCCCCTACATGGGAAGTCATCCCTCTCTTTTTCTATACCACAGATTTAGGCAAAACATTGGACAGAGACACAAGAGGGAGACTCTTCCAAATGTAGATGACTCCAGTGCAGATGTGGTCCAATTATTACATGAGGGATGGGACTCACACAGTCTTCCAGATGGTGTTGGAACTGCACCTCCCAGTACTGGCCATGCTGGTTGGGGCTGTTGGGAAATGTAATCCAACAGCAACTGGAATGCTATAGGATTCCCACCTGTGGCCAAGATGATCTCAACATTCTCTATGGAAGCAGCAGAAAAACCCACCCCTACAAGGATGAAACAAGATCTGAGCACTGAATCAAAAAAAGCAAACATGTTCTTCATGACTTAGGGATCAGTGGGGAAAAAATCCCCTTGGTAGGAATTTTCAATGTTAGGACATTACAGCAAAAAAGGCTTAAACCCTGGATTGCAGCTTTTCCTTATTTCTGAGAGCAGGGAGTCCCACACAATGGGTCTCTGTGGAACTGATCCTTTAAAACAATCAATGATGACAGAAACTACCAAATCCAGGAGCACCACCTAGAAAACTAAACTTCTAGCATAACTTCATATCTCAAGGACCAAAGCCTGCAAAACCATTTTATGTATCTAAGAATGATGCAGTTTCTGACTAATAACCTCAAGACCCCCCAGGTCCCCCTCTCTCACCAACAAACCCTCTTTGGGAGCAGAGATATCCCTCTGCACAGCTCCTGATGGCAAACGGGGAAGAGATAACACAAGGAGGGCTACAACAAGTGAAGGCAAAATGTGAAAAGGTCTGCTTTAATTCTTCTACCAGTCTGGAGACTACACAAACCATGGAAGGAATCCTGTTGGTATCTCCAGACTATCAGCAACTTCCTATGCCTTACAGGAGAAGGGAAAGACACATCCATGCATGCAGACAAACACTGACCCTTAAATGTGACTCACAACAAAGCCCCAGAAAGAGACAGTCACAGTGGTTTTACCTCCCCTGAAGGCACCATTTGTGGTCTTGCAGGGACAGAAGAAGAGGCAGGCATAGCTCCATTGTGCCTCAGCCCCAGCAGCTGGTTCAAGGTCCTCCCTTTCAACCCTACTGCCACGACTGTGGCCTCAGAGGGAGAGAAGAAGAGGCAGTGTCTGCTGGACTTAATTCCCTTCTCCACTGCCATTCCCTTTTCCTTAAGTTTTGTGTCTTATTTACATCATAAACCCAAGGCCAGGGAACAGACATGCCACAACCGCAGGACTAGTGCCCATCCCCAAGGACTCATCATCATCATCATCATCATCATAGTAACTTACAAAGTTGGCAGCATCCATGATGCCATCTTCCACCGGGTGGGTACAGTCCAAGGTGAATTTCAGGACTTGCTTCTTCTTTTTGCCGCCCTTTGTGGCAACCTTCTTCTGCAGAAGAGAGAAAAACAGACAGATACTTATTCATCAGAGTGAGACCAAACAACACCCAATACACCAAGGGGGTCATTGTGTCCCCAGATAAAAACATTTGTTAATCCCAAAATGCCCTCTAGGAAGCAGGGGACAGTTTTCCTCTCTCCTTGTCCCAGGGAGAAACTGGATTATAATATGTCTTCCTGCATTTCCTCATCAATGAAAAGGGTTGCACTAACAACGCTTCACTGGCACAGCAGCAGCCACATTGTGCGATAACGCTGCGGAGGTCTTTAAGCAGAGGCTGGATGGCCATCTGCTCCAAGGAGGGCTTTGATGGTGTCTTCCTGCACGGCAGAAAGGGGTTGGTCTGGGTGGCCTTTGAGGGATCCCTTCTCACTCCAAGATTATACATATATATATATATATATATATATATATATATGCGTGGCAAAAGAAGAGGGTTGGATTGGGCATCCCTTCTAACTCTAGACTCCTCTGATACTTTTGGGGATTGCCCTGCTGTCTCGGAGTTGGTGGAGTCTCCTTCTTTGGGGGTCTTTAAACAGAGGCTAAATGGTCACCTTTCAAAGGGAGTGCTTTGATTTTGTATTCCTGCATGGCAGGAGGGGGCTAGATTGGATGGCACCTGGGGGAGGGATGTCTCATCCAACTCTGGGGGTCTGTTGTAATATTCCTGCATGGCCGAAGGGAGTCCCTTCCACTCCTAGGAGTCTATAACATTCCTGCATGGCAGAAGGAGGAGGAGGAGGAGGAGGAGGAGGAGAAAGGGGTCGGACTGGATGGCCTTTGAGGGGTCCCTTCCCACTCTAAAAGGCTCTATGATGATACTCCTCCTTTCCAGGAGCCAGGGATGATGGGCTCTAAAGTCCAAGCCACGAAGCCCCTCCCACGGCCAGACTGGCTCTTCCGGGAGCGCAGACACGTGTAACACACGTTCTCACGTGCACACACACACCCTCCCCTCCTCCTCCCCTGTCCAGAGAGAGAAAGAGAGAGAGACCCCAGGAAACAGGATTTGGGGGGGTCCCACTCCGAGCGCGCATGCGCACCAAAAGGTATGCAATGGAGGAGGCAAATAGGGGAACCCCCAAAAAACTGAGCCCCCCCCCAAAAAAAAACATACACGCCTCGCGTGACATCACGCCGTAGCACCCCCTCCCTCTCCGACGTCACCGGCCCCCCATCTCCCCTTTCTAAGCGCCGATTCAGCCGGAGACTCACCGCGGGCGCCATGGCGGCAGCAACGAGAGAGGCAAGAAAGGAAGAGAGGCCGCGCGCATGCGCCCCCACATGCTTCCGGGCACGGAGGAGGCCTCTGCGCATGCGCCAGGAGGGAAAAAAAGTCTGGCTTCCGGTTTGGGAGGCAAGGCCACTCTAGGAATCTTGCTGGCCTCCTCCTCCTCCTCCTCCTCTTTTCCCTGCCGAGCGCCGAGGACATCGATCGATCCGCTCTGCCTCCTCGGGAGATCCGACATCGGTTGAGCTTCCCTGCCCCCTTGAGGCACGCTGGGAGTTGTAGTATTTCTGAGGGAATTAAAGGCCGGGGCTCTTCTGCAACATGAAGCCCTATATATATATATATAGAGAGAGAGAGAGAGAGAGAGAGAGAGAAGCCAATGGAGTCCAGAAATGACACTCCTCCTGTACAAAGCATTTCCCTTCCTAATTACTTCTAATAATTCCATAGCATAGACTAGGCTAGAGCCGTGGCAGTTGAAGAGTGTCAAACTGAGAAGGTCCAGGGAGGCATTTGTTGTACAATAGCGCCATCTACTGTCAGAAGAGGGGAAACATACAAGGCACGCGCGAAAATGGTATGATCCTGTATCAATAAATAAAATAAATGGGTTAATTCTGCAGTGCAGATGCAGCCATAGTTGCCAGGGCTTAGAAGCAATTAGGAAAGGAAATGCTTTCGACAGTAGGAGTGTGGTTTCTGGACTCCATTGGCTTCTATATATATATATATATATATTTCAGAACTCAGAAAATGTATACATTGTTTTCAGCAATGAAACTCTGAAAGGACTTTGGATATGTATTTAGTGTAAGGTTATATTAATTAAGTATCTCTAACTTTGCAATGACTAGAAAGGAAATACAGTATTCACAAAATTTTGATGCATTTATTTTAAGAATATATTAAGTATCTCTTCATATATATATATATATATATATATATATGGAAGGATAGATAGATAGATAGATATTCCAGAAGTGTATAGATATAGATATAGATAGATATCTCAGAAGTGTATATAGATAGATTGATAGAGATTTCAGAAGTGTGTGTGTGTGTAGATATAGATATATATTGATAGATATAGATATAGATCTCAGAATTGTATATAGATAGATAGATAGATAGATAAATATTCCAGAAGTGTATATATCTATATATCTATATCTACAGGTATAGCTATAGATAGATACCTCAGAAGTGGATATATGCGCTCTGATTGGCTGCCTAGTTCTAATGACGGCATTCCCGTCATCTGGCCTTTCCTGCGCTCTGATTGGCTGATAGATAGATACCTCAGAAGTGTATATCTAGAAGATACAGATCTCTCATCTCAGAAGTGTGTAGATAGACAGACAGATAGATAGATAGATATATTTCTGAAATATCGTGTAGGTTTTTAACTCTTTTATCTTATATTCCTTTCTCCTTCTGAGGGGGGGAAAGGGCAGGCGTGTGAAAAAGGCAGCATTTTAATTCCTCGCCCTTTTTTTCAGCAGCATTTAAAGAATTTTTACTTCACTAAAAGTTCCAGAACATAATACAGAAATAATCAGAGACCGCTTTAACTATTTTGGCTCAGTGCTAGGGAATCCTGGGATTTGTAGTTTATTGTGGCGCCAGAATTCTTTCTGGCAGAGAAGGTTAAATGTCTCCTCACAAAAGCCGCAGTTCCCAGAATTCCCTAGCACTGAGGCAGGGCAGGAAAAGCGAACTGGGTTGTTTCTGCAGTGCGTTTTGGAAAGTTGGAAAATGAATTTCTCAGCTATTCCTACATACAATAGTCTTATTTGAAGAAATAATAATAATAATAATAATAATAATTTATTTCTTATATCCCGCCTTTTGCCTAAGCAATCAAGGCGGCTTACAGATACATGATACAGATTAAAACCATACATCTCAATAATAACAACTGTACAATGCCCCCCTTAAAGACTAAATACCATATTAAAATAAACATACTACTATATTAGTAAAATAAATATAGTACTAATACTATTGTCTTGCCCATAAACATATGTATATCCCCTTGGATAAATAACTGTAATGAAAGGAATGAAATGGATATACAGTCTTTATTTATATCTTTATTATTGAGAGGCACAAAAGGTTGGGATGAGATGTGAGGATATTTTTATTTTAAAAAGGAGGGAAGAAGAAGGTCCTGAGGAGATTTTGAGGTGCTGAAGTGGCAAAAGGGGATGGAATAATAATTGTGTGAGGTAAAAGAAAGTGCTGAGTCTGTGTGGCAAGGAAACCTAAAAGAGATTAATAATAATAATAATAATAATAATAGCTGAGGGGGAGCACCTGAATAAGTATAAAAGGTTGGCAAAGGGAGAGGGAATGTATATCTTATGAAGTTTTGGCGTAGGTGAAGTAATGTATGCAAGGGTTGGTATTGTGAGGTAAAGTAGGCAGTGGAGATGTATGATATTGTTATATTGACTGAAACAACATGGAGGGGGGTTGCAGACTGCCAGAAATAGTGTGAATTCAGTCCACTTTTAGGGTTAGGGTTAGTGCTAGGGAATCATGGGAACTGTTATTTTTCTGAGACATTGAGCCTTCTCTGTCAGACAACTCTGATGCCACAATAAAATACAGTTCCCATGGTTCCCTAACTCTAACCCTAACCCTAAAAGTGGACTGAATTCACACTATTTCTGGCAGTCTGCAACCCCCCGGAGGCATCTGACTAACATCTTCCATTGTTTTTCTCCTTTTTGGTTTGTAATATCTTCCCTGAAGAAGAAGAAGCCCATGAAGTTTCGAAAACTTGCAATAAGCATATGGTTTTGGCATTTTGGTGGGCAAATAAAGGTATCACTGATAGACTTTTGTTTGAATTTGCAAAATGGCCAACACAGCATTGCTTTTTGCAGAGGTTATTATGTTATTGCTGTACTGAAGGATAGTGTTATTTCTGATATAAATGAATAAAGATGATGTATTTGAGAAAAGGGAGAGGGAGGAAGAGCAGAAGGTGAGGAGAAAAAGAGAATTTTAAGCATTTTAATGTACGGCTGATGCACAAGAGGGCCAGAATTGGGGCTTTTTATTTTAAAAAGGAGGGAAGAAGAGCCTGAGGAGATTTTGAGGCGCTGATTAGTACCTAAAAACCTAAAAAATAGTACTATGGTGATAATAATAGGATTGTTATTTGTGATATAAATTAATAAAGATATATTTGAGAAAAGGGAGAGGGAGAAAGAGCAGAAAGTGAGGAGAAAAAGAGAATTTTAAGTATTTTAATGTATGGCTAATACACAAAAGGGCCAGAATTGGGGAAGGAGGGAAGGAGTGCCTGAAGGAATTTTGAGGCACTGATTAGTACCTAAAAACCTAAAAAATAGTATAATTATGATGATGATAATGATGATGGTGATGACAATAATAATAATAATAATAATAATAATACTATTTGTGATATAAATGAATAAAGATGATGTATTTGAGAAAAGGGAGAGGGAGGAAGAGCAGAAGGTGAGGAGAAAAAGAGAATTTTAAGCATTTTAATGTATGGCTGATGCACAAAAGGGCCAGAATTGGGATTTTTTTATTTTAAAAAGGAGGGAAGAAGAGCCTGAGGAGATTTTGGGGTGCTGATTAGTACCTAAAAACCTAAAAAATAGTACTATGGTGATAATAATAGGATTGTTATTTGTGATATAAATTAATAAAGATATATTTGAGAAAAGGGAGAGGGAGAAAGAGCAGAAAGTGAGGAGAAAAATTTTAAGTATTTTAATGTATGGCTAATACACAAAAGGGCCAGAATTGGGGAAGGAGGGAAGGAGTGCCTGAAGGAATTTTGAGGCACTGATTAGTACCTAAAAACCTAAAAAATAGTATAATTATGATGATGATAATGATGATGATGATGATGATGACAATAATAATAATAATAATAATAATAATACTATTTGTGATATAAATCAGTAAAGATGATGTATTTGAGAAAAGGGAGAGGGAGGAAGAGCAGAAGGTGAGGAGAAAAAGAGAATTTTAAGCATTTTAATGTACAGCTGATGCACAAAAGGGCCAGAATTGGGGCTTTTTACTTTAAAAAGGAGGGAAGAAGAGCCTGAGGAGATTTTGGTCCAAAACACACTGTGGACATTATCCAGTTTGAGACTGGTTTAACTGCCTGGCCTCAGTGCTAGGGAAGTCTGGGAATTATCGTTCTGTGAGACATTCAGCCTTCTCTGTCAGAGAGTGCTAGTGCCACAGTAAACTACAATTCCCAGTATTGAGCCAGGGCAATTAAAGTGGTCTCAAACTAGACTATTTCTACATTGTGTTTTGTATCTCTGTGAGGTAAAATAAAGTGCTGAGTGTGGGGTTTTTTTTATTACCCCAAAGGAGGGAAAGCTGAAATTAATAAAATATGAATAGTAATAATAATAATAAAACCTGAGGAGCACCTGAATAAGTATCGAAAGTTGGGAAAGGGAGGAAGAGCAGAAGGTGAGGAGAAAAAGAGAATTTTAAGCATTTTAATGTAAGGCTGATGCACAAAAGGGCCAGAATTAGGATTTTTTTATTTTAAAAAGGAGGGAAGAAGAGCCTGATGAGATTTTGGTGCAAAACACACTACAGAAATAAACCATTTTGAGACTGCTTTAACTGCTCTGGCTTAGTGCTAGTGAGGTCTGGCAGTTATAGTTTTGTGAGACATTGAGCTTTCTCTATCAAGATAGTTTTGTGCCACAATAAACTACAGAGCCAAGGCAGTTAAAGCCATCTCAAACTGGGCTATTTTTGCATTGTGTTTTGGACCTCTGTGAGGTAAAAGAAAGTGCTGTGTGTGTGGGGGGGGTTCCCCCCAAAGGAGGGGAACCTAAAATTAATAAAATAATAATACCTGAGGGACACCTGAATAATTATAAAAAGTTGGGAGAGGGAGGAAGAGACGAAGCTGTATAGTGTAATAATAATAATAATAGTAATAATAATAATGATGTTGGCAGAGGCAGAGGGAATGTAAGGTATGGTATTGTGAGATATAGTAGGCAGTGGAAATGTATGATACTGTTATATTGACTGAAACAACATGGAGGCATCTGACTAACATCTTCTATTGTTTTTCTCCTTTTTGGTTTGTAATATCTTCCCTGAAGAAGAAGAAGCCCATGAAGTTTCGAAAACTTGCAATAAGCATATTGTTTTGGCATTTTGGTGGGCAAATAAAGGTATCACTGATAGATTTTTGTTTGAATTTGCAAAATGGCCAACACAGCTACCCCTGATATATTGTGTCGCATTGTTTTTTGCAGAGGTTATTATGTTATTGCTGTACTGAAGGATAGTGTTATTTCTCATATAAATTAGTAAAGATGGTGTATTTGAGAAAAGGGAGAGGGAGGAAGAGCAGAAGGTGAGGAGAAAAAGAGAATTTTAAGCATTTTAATGTACGGCTGATGCACAAAAGGGCCAGAATTGGGGCAGTTTGGGACTGGTTTAACTGCCTGGCCTCAGTGCTAGGGAAATCTGGGAATTATAGTTCTGTGAGACATTGAGCCTTCTCTGTCAGAGAGTTCTAGTGCCACAGTAAACTACAATTCCCAGTATTGAGCCAGGGCAATTAAAGCAGCCTCAAACTAGACTATTTCTACATTGTGTTTTGTATCTCTGTGAGGTAAAAGAAAGTGCTGAGTGTGGGGGTTTTTTTATTACCCCAAAGGAGGGAAAACTGAAATTAATAAAATAATAATAATAATAATAATAATAATAATAATAAAAAACCTGAGGAACACCTGAATGAGCATAAAAAGTTGGGAAAGGGAGGAAGAGCAGAAGGTGAGGAGAAAAAGAGAATTTTAAGCATTTTAATGTAAGGCTGATGCACAAAAGGGCCAGAATTGGGATTTTTTTAATTTTAAAAAGGAGGGAAGAAGAGCCTGATGAGATTTTGGTCCAAAACAGAAATAATCCAGTTTGAGACCCCTTTAACTGCCCTGGTTAGGGAGGTCTGGGAATTATAGTTTCTTGAAACATTGAGCCTTCTCTGTCAGAGAACTCTGACGCCACAATAAACTACAATTCCCAGCATTGAGCCAGGGCAGTTAACGGGGTCTCAAACTGGATTATTTCTGCAGTATGTTTTGGGCTCTGTGTGGTAAAAGAAAGTGTTGAGTTTGAGTGTGTTTTGCTTTTTTGGATTTTGGACCAAAATCTCCTCAGGTGCTTCTTCTCTCCTTTTTAAAATAAAAAATGCATTTTTCCTGAAGTGGCAAAAGAGGATGGAATAATTGCGTGTGCTGAGTTTGTGTGGGAGAGAAACCTAAAAAACCATGATGATGATAATAATAATAATAATAATAATAATAACAATGTTAGTGGGTGACTGTGTAAGAATAAAAGGTTGGAAAAGGGAGAGGAAGGGAGAAGCCAAGGGTAGAAAAAAGGGCTAAGAAGGTAGAAAACTTTTCCCTCCTGAGGTAATAAAGCGAACTTTTACCTCAGGAGAGAGGCTTTCCTCTTTTCCCGCCATTTTTCTCAGCAGCTATTACTCAGGTTTTGAGGAGAGGGAGTCTGGACCAATGGGAGGCCGAGGATCGGAGGGAGCAGAAAGGGGCGGGGCCAGGTGTGTCATTTCGTGAGGAGAAGTACTTAAAGCGCGTGAGGGGATTTTGAGGAAGGAGGGAAGCTTTACTCTTTCTTGTGAGAGCGGGAGAGTAGAAAGTCTTGAAGGTTCATTTATTTCTCCACAGCCCCAAGCCATTAAGGCCCTCTGAGGGGAATGGAGGCAGAGCGGAGGCGACGTGTATGTGTGAGGGAAAGGGAGAAGTTCGCACCTGAGGGAATGTGGGAGGCAAAAAGCTGGGAATTGGGGGGCATGGAGTTTGTTTTGGGGGGAATAAATGGTATTGACAGCTTTCTTTAAAGTATGAGACGAACGAGGTGAATTTTAATGTCTCTATTTATTTAATTGATATCTTGTTCTTTTTCCAACACAGCATTCAAGAGAGAGAGAAAAGGAGAAATTCGTAGAAACGAAGACAGAAGACTAAAGAAACTAGAGATAATTTAGATTGTATGTGTGAAGGAAAGGGAGAATTTCCAATTTGAGATATAAGGGGGGGGAGGTAGGAATTGGGGGGTAATAGAGTTTGTGAGGGGGGAATGAAGAGTATTTACAGCTGTTTTGAAAGTATGAGAGGAATGAGGTAAATTTTAATGTTTTATTTATTTAATTATATTTTGCTCTTTTTCAAACGCAGGATTCAAGAGAGAGACAGACAAGACAGAAAAGGAGAAAGTCTGAAGAGAAACCAAGAGAGAAGACTAGAGACACTAGAAATAACTGAGGTAATATGTGTATGTCCTCAGGCACTTTGATGAGTAGATAGGCAGTGAAAAAGATGGAAAATGCACTTCTGTGTTTGGTTTGCTTCTTAATACAAAGCTTGCATTGCATCCAAACTTCTTGCCTCACACCTTTTTTGTTCTCACTTTCAGGTGCTGTTAGGATCTTGTCATTATAGACAAGTTCTCAGTTGACTGAGCAAGTAATAATGATGAAAACAGAACCTAAATAGATGTTAAATGTTAAGAGAAATTTAGAGAACTGATGCATAACCTATTACTGTACATGTAAAGCACTCCCGGCCTGTGTTATGCAAATGTCTGTCTTGGAGGCTGGTGGACTCTCCTTCATTGGAGATTTCTGCCCTTTTCTGTTTAGAGATATACTATATATATGTGGGAAACATAGGA
The DNA here is from genome assembly GCA_026167975.1 of Phrynosoma blainvillii. Taxonomy (NCBI): domain Eukaryota; kingdom Metazoa; phylum Chordata; class Lepidosauria; order Squamata; family Phrynosomatidae; genus Phrynosoma; species Phrynosoma blainvillii. The sequence goes on from JANUYF010000015.1 coordinate 5,718,330, forward strand.
TTGCTCTTGATTCGGTGGTGTATAACTTTTATTTGTATTATTACAGGGATGACGGCAATGGCAACGTATAAAAACAGAAGAAGAGTGGCAGCATAGAAGAACAACCTCATAGAAGAGGAGTGGAGATGAGTAAGAAGCCATATTCAAGTCAAAGGTGAGGTTCCACATGCACACAGTTCATTACAAACAATGACTCCCATGCATACATTCATGGCTCACACTCCAGGATATGCTATTACATACCCTAAACTAGTCTTGGACATCCTGGAGTTTATAAACTACCAGTGCCAAAGGAAGTGTCACTCCTATTTTTTTTAAGCAAAACTTTACATGCCAATGAACAGATGGAACATGCACCCACACTCTTGTTCCTGTGCATAAATCCAAACCAGCCAGCCTTGAGGGCTATCTCCGGCAGTGCTGCTTCTCAGAGGAGTTAACTTCAGCATGATCTTTCAAGGCTTTCCAACCATTTAAATATACGCTGGACCTTAATATTCTTATATTCTTTACTAGAAGACTTAAAGGCAAAAAATTCCTTTAGACATTCCCTTCATGGGATCATGGCTGGCCCAAAAAAGCAGCCGCTTAGTGCCTTTTATAGGCAAACCACTGCTTGAGATATTCTAAACTAGGAACAGACTTAAAGAGAGGTGATTCCTATAGGGATTCCCTTCATGGGATCATTGCTGGCCAATAAAGCAGCCTCTTAGTGCCTTTTATAGGCAAACTCCTACTTGAGATATTCTAAACTAGGAACAGACTCCCTTCATGGGATCATAGCTGGTCAAAAAGCATCCTCTGACTGCCTTTAATTCGAAAACACTTTTAGGTATTCTAAATTGGAAGGAGAATTACAGAGGGGATATTCCCCAGGTGATTTCCTTCATGGGATCATTACAGGCGAAAAAAATCAGTGCTTTCAATGGGCAAACACCTCTTCAGATATTCTAAATTAGAACGAGACTGAAAGAGAGGTGATTCCTATAGGGATTCCCTTCATGGGATCACGGCTGGCTAAAAAAGCAGCCTCTTAGTGACTTCAATGGGCAAACACCTCCTTTAGATATTGGTAACTAGGTGAGGCTTTGAGAACATATCTTTAGTTTGCCAGGATTTAAAGGAGAAAATATATTTTAGGAATTATATAAGATAAGGACATAGAAAGGAAGTATGGAAGGACAATTTTCTTTGAGTCAACGTGTGCCAAGATTGCCTATGCCAGTCTTTGGAAAAAAGCAGAGATACCTATGATTGCTCAGTGGTTATTTAAATGGCTGGAAACTGCTAAAATGGAGAAGATAACAAGTTTGAAGAGAAGAAAAACAGAAGAATACACTGAAGAAGATTGGAAAATGTTTTGTGATTATCTTAAATAAAGTTGGAAAGTTATTGTAATAAATAAATTGAAAATAAAACCTGTACGAGAAGGAGTCAAAGTTAATTTCAATTGTTTTTGATTATGGATACCTATGTGTTAAAAAAGGTAAGTTTGTATTACTGTATGTATTGTATAATGTATTGTTAAAGTACATTGAAAAAGAATTTTAAAAAGAGACACATTTTAAGGGATCAGGGTAGGCCAAGAAAGCAGCTTCTTAGTGCCTTCAATGGGTACACCGCTGCTTCAGATATTTTGTCTAGAGGGGGATTGAAGAGAGGAGAGTCCCTTCATGGGAACATTGCACTCCAAGAAAGTAGCCTATTAGTGCCAACACGTCCTTTAGACATTTTAAACTAGAGACTTAGAAAGAGAGAAAAGATTGCCTTCATGGAATCATGGCTGGCTAAAATGGCAGCCTTTTAGTGCCTTCAATGGGCAACCCACTCCTTGAGATATTCTTAACTAGGAACAGACTTCATGAAAGGTGATTCTGATAGGGATTCCCTTTATGGGATCATGGCTGGCCAAAAAAGTAGGTTCTTAGTGCCTTTCAAACGCAAACCCCTACTTGAGATATTCTAAACTAGGAACAGACTTGAAGATAGGGGATTTCTATAGGGATTCCCTTCATGGGATCATTGCTGGCAAAAAAGTAGGTTCTTAGTGCCTTTCATAGGCAAACCTGTATTTGAGATATTCGAAACTGGGAACAGACTTGAAGATAGGGGATTTCTATAGGGATTCCCTTCATGGGATCATTGCTGGCAAAAAAGTAGGTTCTTAGTGCCTTTCATAGGCAAACCCCTATTTGAGATATTCTAAACTAGGAACAGACTTAAAGATAGGGGGTTTCTATAGGGATTCCCTTCATGGGATCATTGCTGGCAAAAAAAGTAGGTTCTTAGTGCCTTTCATAGGCAAACCCCTATTTGAGATATTCTAAACTAGGAACAGACTTAAAAATAGGTGATTTCTATAGGGATTCCCTTTATGGGATCATTGCTGGCAAAAAAGTAGGTTCTTAGTGCCTTTCATAGGCAAACCCCTATTTGAGGTATTCTAAACTAGGAACAGACTTAAAGATAGGTGATTTCTATAGGGATTCCCTTTATGGGATCATTGCTGGCAAAAAAGTAGGTTCTTAGTGCCTTTCATAGGCAAACCCCTATTTGAGATATTCTAAACTAGGAACAGACTTAAAGATAGGGGATTTCTATAGGGATTCCCTTCATGGGATCATTGCTGGCAAAAAAGTAGGTTCTTAGTGCCTTTCATAGGCAAACACCTATTTGAGATATTCTAAACTAGGAACAGACTTAAAGATAGCTGATTTCTATAGGGATTCCCTTCATGGGATCATTGCTGGCAAAAAAAGTAGGTTCTTAGTGCCTTTCATAGGCAAACCTGTATTTGAGATATTCGAAACTGGGAACAGACTTGAAGATAGGGGATTTCTATAGGGATTCCCTTCATGGGATCATTGCTGGCAAAAAAGTAGGTTCTTAGTGCCTTTCATAGGCAAACCCCTATTTGAGATATTCTAAACTAGGAACAGACTTAAAGATAGGGGGTTTCTATAGGGATTCCCTTCATGGGATCATTGCTGGCAAAAAAAGTAGGTTCTTAGTGCCTTTCATAGGCAAACCCCTATTTGAGATATTCTAAACTAGGAACAGACTTAAAAATAGGTGATTTCTATAGGGATTCCCTTTATGGGATCATTGCTGGCAAAAAAGTAGGTTCTTAGTGCCTTTCATAGGCAAACCCCTATTTGAGGTATTCTAAACTAGGAACAGACTTAAAGATAGGTGATTTCTATAGGGATTCCCTTTATGGGATCATTGCTGGCAAAAAAGTAGGTTCTTAGTGCCTTTCATAGGCAAACCCCTATTTGAGATATTCTAAACTAGGAACAGACTTAAAGATAGGTGATTTCTATAGGGATTCCCTTCATGGGATCATTGCTGGCAAAAAAAGTAGGTTCTTAGTGCCTTTCATAGGCAAACCCCTATTTGAGATATTCTAAACTAGGAACAGACTTAAAGATAGGTGATTTCTATAGGGATTCCCTTCATGGGATCATTGCTGGCAAAAAAAGTAGGTTCTTAGTGCCTTTCATAGGCAAACCCCTATTTGAGGTATTCTAAACTAGGAACAGACTTAAAGATATGTAGTTTCTATAGGGATTCCCTTCATGGGATCATTGCTGGCAAAAAAGTAGGTTCTTAGTGCCTTTCATAGGCAAACCCCTATTTGAGGTATTCTAAACTAGGAACAGACTTAAAGATAGGTGATTTCTATAGGGATTCCCTTCATGGGATCATTGCTGGCAAAAAAAGTAGGTTCTTAGTGCCTTTCATAGGCAAACCCCTATTTGAGATATTCTAAACTAGGAACAGACTTAAAGATAGGGGATTTCTATAGGGATTCCCTTCATGGGATCATTGCTGGCAAAAAAGTAGGTTCTTAGTGCCTTTCATAGGCAAACCCCTATTTGAGATATTCTAAACTAGGAAGAGACTCAAAGATAGGTGATTTCTATAGGGATTCCCTTCATGGGATCATTGCTGGCAAAAAAGTAGGTTCTTAGTGCCTTTCATAGGCAAACCCCTATTTGAGGTATTCTAAAATATAAATAGACTTAAAGATAGGTGATTCTCATAGGGATTCCCTTCATGGGATCATGGCAGGCCAAAAAAAACATCCTCAGTGCCTATTAGAGGCAAACCCTTCTTGAAATATTCTAAACTCGGAATTGACTTAAAGAGAGGTGATTCCCTAAGAGATTCTTTTTTGAGGGGGTTTTGTTCTGTGTGGCCATGTTCTAGAAGAGTTTTTCTTCTGACGTTTCGCCAGCATCTGTGGTTGGCATCTTCAGTGAACGCTGGATGGAAAAGAATGGGTATATATATATATATATACTGTGAGACCATGGAAAGAGAGGAGTGATTCCCATTTAAACTGTGTATTGTTATGTTGTTGATGCCAGGGCCTTAGGGTAGGAGAATAGGCAAAGGAGGATTGTTGTCTGCTAGTTGGTGATCATTGTCTGCTGGGGAAGCCCCTGACTGGGTGCTTTCCCATTTGCTTTTGCTGAGTGCTGATTTTCCTATTTTGCAGCGTTGGTAGCTAAACTTTGTTTACTTTCAGGGTTTCTTCTTTCCTGTTGAAGTTATTCAAGTGTTTGTGGATTTCAATGCCTTCCCTGTGCATTGTGATCTGGTAGTTGTTGGAATGGTCTAGAATTTCAGAGTTTTCAAACAGGATTTTATGGCCAGGATAGTTTATAATGTGTTCTGCTAGGGCTGATTTTTCTGGCTAGGCCAGTTTACATAGGAATTACTCCTCCCTACCCAGGGTCTCACAGAGTATATGTATATATATACATATATATCCATTCCATTCCATTCCAGCATTCTCTGAAGATGCCAGCCACAGATGCTGGTGAAACATCAGAAAAAAACTCTTCCATAGCATGTCCACATAGCCCGAAAAACCCACAAAAAACTATGGAAGCTGGCAGTGAAAGACTATGAATTCAACTTAGACATTCCCTTCATGGGATCATTGCTGGCCAAAAAAGCAGCCGCTTAGTGCCTTTTATAGGCAAATGGCTATTTGAGATATTCTTAACTAAGAACAGACGTATAGATAGCTGATTTCTATAGGGATTCCCTTCATGGGATCATTGCTGGCAAAAAAGTAGGTTCTTAGTGCCTTTCATAGGCAAACCCCTACTTGAGATATTCTAAACTAGGAACAGACTTAAAGATAGCTGATTTCTATAGGGCTTCCCTTCATGGGATCGTTGCTGCAAAAAAGTAGGTTCTTAGTGCCTTTCATAGGCAAACCCCTATTTGAGATATTCTAAACTAGGAACAGACTTAAAGATATGTAGTTTCTATAGGGATTCCCTTCATGGGATCATTGCTGGCAAAAAAAAGTAGGTTCTTAGTGCCTTTCATAGGCAAACCCCTATTTGAGATATTCTAAACTAGGAACAGACTTAAAGATATGTAGTTTCTATAGGGATTCCCTTCATGGGATCATTGCTGGCAAAAAAAAGTAGGTTCTTAGTGCCTTTCATAGGCAAACCCCTATTTGAGATATTCTAAACTAGGAACAGACTTAAAGATAGGTGATTTCTATAGGGATTCCCTTCATGGGATCTTTGCTGCAAAAAAGTAGGTTCTTAGTGCCTTTCATAGGCAAACCCCTATTTGAGATATTCTAAACTAGGAACAGACTTAAAGATATGTAGTTTCTATAGGGATTCCCTTCATGGGATCATTGCTGGCAAAAAAAGTAGGTTCTTAGTGCCTTTCATAGGAAAACCACTATTTGAGATATTTAAACTAGGAACAGACTTAAAGATAGGTGGTTTCTATAGGGATTCCCTTCATGGGATCATTGCTGGCAAAAAAGTAGGTTCTTAGTGCCTTTCCTAGGCAAACCCCTATTTGAGGTATTCTAAACTAGGAACAAACTTAAAGATAGGTGGTTTCTATAGGGATTCCCTTCATGGGATCATTGCTGGCAAAAAAGTAGGTTCTTAGTGCCTTTCATAGGCAAACCCCTATTTGAGGTATTCTAAACTAGGAACAGACTTAAAGATAGGTGATTTCTATAGGGATTCCCTTCATGGGATCATTGCTGGCAAAAAAGTAGGTTCTTAGTGCCTTTCATAGGCAAACCCCTATTTGAGATATTCTAAACTAGGAACAGACTTAAAGATATGTAGTTTCTATAGGGATTCCCTTCATGGGATCATTGCTGGCAAAAAAAGTAGGTTCTTAGTGCCTTTCATAGGCAAACCCCTACTTGAGATATTCTAAACTAGGAACAGACTTAAAGATATGTAGTTTCTATAGGGATTCCCTTCATGGGATCATTGCTGGCAAAAAAGTAGGTTCTTAGTGCCTTTCATAGGCAAACCCCTATTTGAGGTATTCTAAACTAGGAACAGACTTAAAGATATGTAGTTTCTATAGGGATTCCCTTCATGGGATCATTGCTGGCAAAAAAAGTAGGTTCTTAGTGCCTTTCATAGGCAAACCCCTATTTGAGATATTCTAAACTAGGAACAGACTTAAAGATAGGTGGTTTCTATAGGGATTCCCTTCATGGGATCGTTGCTGCAAAAAAGTAGGTTCTTAGTGCCTTTCATAGGCAAACCCCTATTTAATATATTCTAAACTAGGAACAGACTTAAAGATATGTAGTTTCTATAGGGATTCCCTTCATGGGATCATTGCTGGCAAAAAAAGTAGGTTCTTAGTGCCTTTCATAGGCAAACCCCTATTTGAGATATTCTAAACTAGGAACAGACTTAAAAATAGGTGATTTCTATAGGGATTCCCTTCATGGGATCATTGCTGGCAAAAAAGTAGGTTCTTAGTGCCTTTCATAGGCAAACCCCTATTTGAGATATTCTAAACTAGGAACAGACTTAAAGATATGTAGTTTCTATAGGGATTCCCTTCATGGGATCATTGCTGGCAAAAAAAGTAGGTTCTTAGTGCCTTTCATAGGCAAACCCCTATTTGAGATATTCTAAACTAGGAACAGACTTAAAGATAGGTGATTTCTATAGGGCTTCCCTTCATGGGATCGTTGCTGCAAAAAAGTAGGTTCTTAGTGCCTTTCATAGGCAAACCCCTATTTGAGATATTCTAAACTAGGAACAGACTTAAAGATATGTAGTTTCTATAGGGATTCCCTTCATGGGATCATTGCTGGCAAAAAAAGTAGGTTCTTAGTGCCTTTCATAGGCAAACCCCTATTTGAGGTATTCTAAACTAGGAACAGACTTAAAGATAGGTGATTTCTATAGGGATTCCCTTCATGGGATCACTGATGGCAAAAAAAGTAGGTTCTTAGTGCCTTTCATAGGCAAACCCCTATTTGATATATTCTAAACTAGGAACAGACTTAAAGATAGGTGATTTCTATAGGGATTCCCTTCATGGGATCGTTGCTGCAAAAAAGTAGGTTCTTAGTGCCTTTCATAGGCAAACCCCTATTTGAGATATTCTAAACTAGGAACAGACTTAAAGATAGGTGATTTCTATAGGGCTTCCCTTCATGGGATCATTGCTGGCAAAAAAGTAGGTTCTTAGTGCCTTTCATAGGCAAACCCCTATTTGAGATATTCTAAACTAGGAACAGACTTAAAGATAGGTGATTTCTATAGGGCTTCCCTTCATGGGATCATTGCTGGCAAAAAAGTAGGTTCTTAGTGCCTTTCATAGGCAAACCCCTACTTGAGATATTCTAAACTAGGAACAGACTTAAAGATAGGTGATTTCTATAGGGATTCCCTTCATGGGATCATTGCTGGCAAAAAAGTAGGTTCTTAGTGCCTTTCATAGGCAAACCCCTATTTGAGATATTCTAAACTAGGAACAGACTTAAAGATAGGTGATTTCTATAGGGCTTCCCTTCATGGGATCATTGCTGGCAAAAAAGTAGGTTCTTAGTGCCTTTCATAGGCAAACCCCTATTTGAGATATTCTAAACTAGGAACAGACTTAAAGATAGGTGATTTCTATAGGGCTTCCCTTCATGGGATCATTGCTGGCAAAAAAGTAGGTTCTTAGTGCCTTTCATAGGCAAACCCCTACTTGAGATATTCTAAACTAGGAACAGACTTAAAGATAGGTGGTTTCTATAGGGATTCCCTTCATGGGATCGTTGCTGCAAAAAAGTAGGTTCTTAGTGCCTTTCATAGGCAAACCCCTATTTAATATATTCTAAACTAGGAACAGACTTAAAGATATGTAGTTTCTATAGGGATTCCCTTCATGGGATCATTGCTGGCAAAAAAAGTAGGTTCTTAGTGCCTTTCATAGGCAAACCCCTATTTGAGATATTCTAAACTAGGAACAGACTTAAAGATAGGTGATTTCTATAGGGCTTCCCTTCATGGGATCGTTGCTGCAAAAAAGTAGGTTCTTAGTGCCTTTCATAGGCAAACCCCTATTTGAGATATTCTAAACTAGGAACAGACTTAAAGATATGTAGTTTCTATAGGGATTCCCTTCATGGGATCATTGCTGGCAAAAAAAGTAGGTTCTTAGTGCCTTTCATAGGCAAACCCCTACTTGAGATATTCTAAACTAGGAACAGACTTAAAGATAGGTGGTTTCTATAGGGATTCCCTTCATGGGATCGTTGCTGCAAAAAAGTAGGTTCTTAGTGCCTTTCATAGGCAAACCCCTATTTGAGATATTCTAAACTAGGAACAGACTTAAAGATATGTAGTTTCTATAGGGATTCCCTTCATGGGATCATTGCTGGCAAAAAAAGTAGGTTCTTAGTGCCTTTCATAGGCAAACCCCTATTTGAGATATTCTAAACTAGGAACAGACTTAAAAATAGGTGATTTCTATAGGGATTCCCTTCATGGGATCATTGCTGGCAAAAAAGTAGGTTCTTAGTGCCTTTCATAGGCAAACCCCTACTTGAGATATTCTAAACTAGGAACAGACTTAAAGATATGTAGTTTCTATAGGGATTCCCTTCATGGGATCATTGCTGGCAAAAAAAGTAGGTTCTTAGTGCCTTTCATAGGCAAACCCCTACTTGAGATATTCTAAACTAGGAACAGACTTAAAGATATGTAGTTTCTATAGGGATTCCCTTCATGGGATCATTGCTGGCAAAAAAAAGTAGGTTCTTAGTGCCTTTCATAGGCAAACCCCTATTTGAGATATTCTAAACTAGGAACAGACTTAAAGATAGGTGATTTCTATAGGGATTCCCTTCATGGGATCATTGCTGGCAAAAAAGTAGGTTCTTAGTGCCTTTCCTAGGCAAGCCCCTATTTGAGATATTCTAAACTAGGAACAGACTTAAAGATAGGTGATTTCTATAGGGCTTCCCTTCATGGGATCGTTGCTGCAAAAAAGTAAGTTCTTAGTGCCTTTCATAGGCAAACCCCTATTTGAGATATTCTAAACTAGGAACAGACTTAAAAATAGGTGATTTCTATAGGGATTCCCTTCATAGGATCATTGCTGGCAAAAAAGTAGGTTCTTAGTGCCTTTCATAGGCAAACCCCTACTTGAGATATTCTAAACTAGGAACAGACTTAAAGATATGTAGTTTCTATAGGGATTCCCTTCATGGGATCATTGCTGGCAAAAAAGTAGGTTCTTAGTGCCTTTCATAGGCAAACCCCTATTTGAGATATTCTAAACTAGGAACAGACTTAAAGATAGGTGATTTCTATAGGGATTCCCTTCATGGGATCATTGCTGGCAAAAAAGTAGGTTCTTAGTGCCTTTCATAGGCAAACCCCTGTTTGAGATATTCTAAACTAGGAACAGACTTAAAGATAGGTGATTTCTATAGGGCTTCCCTTCATGGGATCGTTGCTGCAAAAAAGTAGGTTCTTAGTGCCTTTCATAGGCAAACCCCTATTTAATATATTCTAAACTAGGAACAGACTTAAAGATATGTAGTTTCTATAGGGATTCCCTTCATGGGATCATTGCTGGCAAAAAAAGTAGGTTCTTAGTGCCTTTCATAGGCAAACCCCTACTTGAGATATTCTAAACTAGGAACAGACTTAAAGATATGTAGTTTCTATAGGGATTCCCTTCATGGGATCATTGCTGGCAAAAAAAGTAGGTTCTTAGTGCCTTTCATAGGCAAACCCCTACTTGAGATATTCTAAACTAGGAACAGACTTAAAGATATGTAGTTTCTATAGGGATTCCCTTCATGGGATCATTGCTGGCAAAAAAAGTAGGTTCTTAGTGCCTTTCATAGGCAAACCCCTACTTGAGATATTCTAAACTAGGAACAGACTTAAAGATAGGTGATTTCTATAGGGATTCCCTTCATGGGATCATTGCTGGCAAAAAAAATAGGTTCTTAGTGCCTTTCATAGGCAAACCCCTATTTGAGATATTCTAAACTAGGAACAGACTTAAAGATAGGTGATTTCTATAGGGATTCCCTTCATGGGATCATTGCTGGCAAAAAAGTAGGTTCTTAGTGCCTTTCATAGGCAAACCCCTGTTTGAGATATTCTAAACTAGGAACAGACTTAAAGATAGGTGATTTCTATAGGGCTTCCCTTCATGGGATCGTTGCTGCAAAAAAGTAGGTTCTTAGTGCCTTTCATAGGCAAACCCCTATTTAATATATTCTAAACTAGGAACAGACTTAAAGATATGTAGTTTCTATAGGGATTCCCTTCATGGGATCATTGCTGGCAAAAAAAGTAGGTTCTTAGTGCCTTTCATAGGCAAACCCCTATTTGAGATATTCTAAACTAGGAACAGACTTAAAAATAGGTGATTTCTATAGGGATTCCCTTCATGGGATCATTGCTGGCAAAAAAGTAGGTTCTTAGTGCCTTTCATAGGCAAACCCCTGTTTGAGATATTCTAAACTAGCAACAGACTTAAAGATAGGTGATTTCTATAGGGATTCCCTTCATGGGATCATTGCTGGCCAAAAAAGGAGCCTCTTAGTGCCTTTCATAGGCAAACCCCTATTTGAGATATTCTAAACTAGGAACAGACTTAAAGATAGGTGATTTCTATAGGGATTCCCTTCATGGTATCATTGCTGGCAAAAAAGGTGGTTCTTAGTGCCTTTCATAGGCAAACCCCTGTTTGAGGTATTCTAAACTAGGAACAGACTTAAAGATAGGTGATTTCTATAGGGATTCCCTTCATGGGATCATTGCTGGCAAAAATAAATAGGTTCTTAGTACCTTTCATAGGCAAACCCCTATTTGAGATATTCTAAACTAGTAACAGACTTAAAGATAGGTGATTTCTATAGGGATTCCCTTCATGGGATCATTGCTGGCAAAAAAGTAGGTTCTTAGTGCCTTTCATAGGCAAACCCCTATTTGAGGTATTCTAAACTAGGAACAGACTTAAAGATAGGTGGTTTCTATAGGGATTCCCTTCATGGGATCATTGCTGGCAAAAAAGTAGTTTCTTAGTGCCTTTCATAGGCAAACCCCTATTTGATATATTCTAAACTAGGAACAGACTTAAAGATAGCTGATTTCTATAGGGATTCCCTTCATGGGATCATTGCTGGCAAAAAAGTAGGTTCTTAGTGCCTTTCATAGGCAAACCCCTGTTTGAGATATTCTAAACTAGCAACAGACTTAAAGATAGGTGATTTCTATAGGGATTCCCTTCATGGGATCATTGCTGGCAAAAAAGTAGTTTCTTAGTGCCTTTCATAGGCAAACCCCTATTTGAGATATTCTAAACTAGGAACAGACTTAAAGATAGGTGATTTCTATAGGGATTCCCTTCATGGGATCATTGCTGGCAAAAAAGTAGGTTCTTAGTGCCTTTCATAGGCAAACCCCTATTTGAGGTATTCTAAACTAGGAACAGACTTAAAGATAGGTGGTTTCTATAGGGATTCCCTTCATGGGATCATTGCTGGCAAAAAAGTAGTTTCTTAGTGCCTTTCATAGGCAAACCCCTATTTGATATATTCTAAACTAGGAACAGACTTAAAGATAGCTGATTTCTATAGGGATTCCCTTCATGGGATCATTGCTGGCAAAAAAGTAGGTTCTTAGTGCCTTTCATAGGCAAACCCCTGTTTGAGATATTCTAAACTAGCAACAGACTTAAAGATAGGTGATTTCTATAGGGATTCCCTTCATGGGATCATTGCTGGCAAAAAAGTAGGTTCTTTGTGCCTTTCATAGGCAAACCCCTATTTGAGATATTCTAAACTAGGAACAGACTTAAAGATAGGTGATTTCTATAGGGATTCCCTTCATGGGATCATTGCTGGCAAAAAAGTAGGTTCTTTGTGCCTTTCATAGGCAAACCCCTACTTGATATATTCTAAACTAGGAACAGACTTAAAGATAGGTGATTTCTATAGGGATTCCCTTCATGGGGTCATGGCTAATTGGGATCATGGGATCATGGACAATTGTAATAAATGAATAGAATATAAGCTATTGTAAATATATTACAAGATTTGTAAGACTTGTATGAGAAGGCGCCAAAGTTAAATTTTAATTGTTTTTTATTACGGATACCTATGTGTTAAAAAAGGTAAGTTTGTATTACATATTGTATGTATTGTATAATGTATTGTTAATGTACATTTAAAAAGAAGACACATTTCAAGTGATCAGGGCAGGCCAAGAAAGCAGCCTATTAGTGCCTTCAATGGGTACACCGCTGCTTGAGATATTATTGTCTAGAGGGCGATTGAAGAGAGGAGAGTCCCTTCATGGGAACATTGCACTCCAAGAAAGTAGCCTATTAGTGCCAACACGTCCTTTAGACATTTTAAACTAGAGACTTAGAAAGAGAGAAAAGATTGCCTTCATGGAATCATGGCTGGCTAAAATGGCAGCCTTTTAGTGCCTTCAATGGGCAACCCACTCCTTGAGATATTCTTAACTAGGAACAGACTTCATGAAAGGTGATTCTGATAGGGATTCCCTTCATGGGATCATGGCTGGCCAAAAAAGTAGGTTCTTAGTGCCTTTCAAACGCAAACCCCTACTTGAGATATTCTAAACTAGGAATAGACTTAAAGATAGGTGATTCCTATAGGGATTCCCTTCATGGGATCATTGCTGGCAAAAAAAGTAGGTTCTTAGTGCCTTTCATAGGCAAACCCCTATTTGAGGTATTCTAAACTAGGAACAGACTTAAAGATATGTAGTTTCTATAGGGATTCCCTTCATGGGATCATTGCTGGCAAAAATGTAGGTTCTTAGTGCCTTTCATAGGCAAACCCCTATTTGAGGTATTCTAAACTAGGAACAGACTTAAAGATATGTAGTTTCTATAGGGATTCCCTTCATGGGATCATTGCTGGCAAAAAAGTAGGTTCTTAGTGCCTTTCATAGGCAAACCCCTATTTGAGATATTCTAAACTAAGAACAGACTTAAAGATAGGTGGTTTCTATAGGGATTCCCTTCATGGGATCATTGCTGGCAAAAAAGTAGGTTCTTAGTGCCTTTCATAGGCAAACCCCTATTTGAGGTATTCTAAACTAGGAACAGACTTAAAGATATGTAGTTTCTATAGGGATTCCCTTCATGGGATCATTGCTGGCAAAAAAGTAGGTTCTAAGTGCCTTTCATAGGCAAACCCCTATTTGAGGTATTCTAAACTAGGAACAGACTTAAAGATAGGTGGTTTCTATAGGGATTCCCTTCATGGGATCATTGCTGGCAAAAATGTAGGTTCTTAGTGCCTTTCATAGGCAAACCCCTATTTGAGGTATTCTAAACTAGGAACAGACTTAAAGATATGTAGTTTCTATAGGGATTCCCTTCATGGGATCATTGCTGGCAAAAAAGTAGGTTCTTAGTGCCTTTCATAGGCAAACCCCTATTTGAGATATTCTAAACTAGGAACAGACTTAAAGATAGGTGATTTCTATAGGGATTCCCTTCATGGGATCATTGCTGGCAAAAAAGTAGGTTCTTAGTGCCTTTCATGGGCAAACCCCTATTTGAGGTATTCTAAACTAGGAACAGACTTAAAGATAGCTGATTTCTATAGGGATTCCCTTCATGGGATCATTGCTGGCAAAAAAGTAGGTTCTTAGTGCCTTTCATAGGCAAACCCCTATTTGAGGTATTCTAAACTAGGAACAGACTTAAAGATAGCTGATTTCTATAGGGATTCCCTTCATGGGATCATTGCTGGCAAAAAAGTAGGTTCTTAGTGCCTTTCATAGGCAAACCCCTATTTGATATATTCTAAACTAGGAACAGACTTAAAGATAGGAGATTCCTATAGGGATTCCCTTCATGGGATCATTGCTGGCAAAAAAGTAGGTTCTTAGTGCCTTTCATAGGCAAACCCCTATTTGAGGTATTCTAAACTAGGAACAGACTTAAAGATAGGTGATTCCTATAGGGATTCCCTTCATGGGATCATTGCTGGCAAAAATGTAGGTTCTTAGTGCCTTTCATAGGCAAACCCCTATTTGAGGTATTCTAAACTAGGAACAGACTTAAAGATATGTAGTTTCTGTAGGGATTCCCTTCATGGGATCATTGCTGGCAAAAAAGTAGGTTCTTAGTGCCTTTCATAGGCAAACCCCTATTTGAGATATTCTAAACTAAGAACAGACTTAAAGATAGGTGGTTTCTATAGGGATTCCCTTCATGGGATCATTGCTGGCAAAAAAGTAGGTTCTTAGTGCCTTTCATAGGCAAACCCCTATTTGAGATATTCTAAACTAGGAACAGACTTAAAATAGGTGATTTCTATAGGGATTCCCTTCATCGGATCATGGCTGGCAAAAAAGTAGGTTCTTAGTGCCTTTCATAGGCAAACCCCTATTTGAGGTATTCTAAACTAGGAACAGACTTAAAGATAGGTGATTTCTATAGGGATTCCCTTCATGGGATCATGGCTGGCAAAAAAGTAGATTCTTAATGCCTTTCATAGGCAAACCCCTATTTGAGGTATTCTAAACTAGGAACAGACTTAAAGATAGGTGATTTCTATAGGGATTCCCTTCATGGGATCATGGCTGGCAAAAAAGTAGGTTCTTAGTGCCTTTCATAGGCAAACCCCTATTTGAGGTATTCTAAACTAGGAACAGACTTAAAGATAGGTGATTTCTATAGGGATTCCCTTTATGGGATCATTGCTGGCAAAAAAGTAGGTTCTTAGTGCCTTTCATAGGCAAACCCCTATTTGAGATATTCTAAACTAGGAACAGACTTAAAGATAGGTGATTTCTATAGGGATTCCCTTCATGGGATCATTGCTGGCAAAAAAAGTAGGTTCTTAGTGCCTTTCATAGGCAAACCCCTATTTGAGCTATTCTAAACTAGGAACAGACTTAAAGATATGTAGTTTCTATAGGGATTCCCTTCATGGGATCATTGCTGGCAAAAAAGTAGGTTCTTAGTGCCTTTCATAGGCAAACCCCTATTTGAGATATTCTAAACTAGGAACAGACTTAAAGATAGGGGATTTCTATAGGGATTCCCTTCATGGGATCATTGCTGGCAAAAAAGTAGGTTCTTAGTGCCTTTCATAGGCAAACCCCTATTTGAGATATTCTAAACTAGGAAGAGACTCAAAGATAGGTGATTTCTATAGGGATTCCCTTCATGGGATCATTGCTGGCAAAAAAGTAGGTTCTTAGTGCCTTTCATAGGCAAACCCCTATTTGAGTATTCTAAAATATAAATAGACTTAAAGATAGGTGATTCTCATAGGGATTCCCTTCATGGGATCATGGCAGGCCAAAAAAAACATCCTCAGTGCCTATTAGAGGCAAACCCTTCTTGAAATATTCTAAACTCGGAATTGACTTAAAGAGAGGTGATTCCCTAAGAGATTCTTTTTTGAGGGGGTTTTGTTCTGTGTGGCCATGTTCTAGAAGAGTTTTTCTTCTGACGTTTCGCCAGCATCTGTGGTTGGCATCTTCAGTGAACGCTGGATGGAAAAGAATGGGTATATATATATATATATACTGTGAGACCATGGAAAGAGAGGAGTGATTCCCATTTAAACTGTGTATTGTTATGTTGTTGATGCCAGGGCCTTAGGGTAGGAGAATAGGCAAAGGAGGATTGTTGTCGGCTAGTTGGTGATCATTGTCTGCTGGGGAAGCCCCTGACTGGGTGCTTTCCCATTTGCTTTTGCTGAGTGCTGATTTTCCTATTTTGCAGCGTTGGTAGCTAAACTTTGTTTACTTTCAGGGTTTCTTCTTTCCTGTTGAAGTTATTCAAGTGTTTGTGGATTTCAATGCCTTCCCTGTGCATTGTGATCTGGTAGTTGTTGGAATGGTCTAGAATTTCAGAGTTTTCAAACAGGATTTTATGGCCAGGATAGTTTATAATGTGTTCTGCTAGGGCTGATTTTTCTGGCTAGGCCAGTTTACATAGGAATTACTCCTCCCTACCCAGGGTCTCACAGAGTATATGTATATATATACATATATATCCATTCCATTCCATTCCAGCATTCTCTGAAGATGCCAGCCACAGATGCTGGTGAAACATCAGAAAAAAACTCTTCCATAGCATGTCCACATAGCCCGAAAAACCCACAAAAAACTATGGAAGCTGGCAGTGAAAGACTATGAATTCAACTTAGACATTCCCTTCATGGGATCATTGCTGGCCAAAAAAGCAGCCGCTTAGTGCCTTTTATAGGCAAATGGCTATTTGAGATATTCTTAACTAAGAACAGACGTATAGATAGCTGATTTCTATAGGGATTCCCTTCATGGGATCATTGCTGGCAAAAAAGTAGGTTCTTAGTGCCTTTCATAGGCAAACCCCTATTTGAGGTATTCTAAACTAGGAACAGACTTAAAGATATGTAGTTTCTATAGGGATTCCCTTCATGGGATCATTGCTGGCAAAAAAGTAGGTTCTTAGTGCCTTTCATAGGCAAACCCCTACTTGAGATATTCTAAACTAGGAACAGACTTAAAGATAGGTGATTTCTATAGGGCTTCCCTTCATGGGATCGTTGCTGCAAAAAAGTAGGTTCTTAGTGCCTTTCATAGGCAAACCCCTATTTGAGATATTCTAAACTAGGAACAGACTTAAAGATATGTAGTTTCTATAGGGATTCCCTTCATGGGATCATTGCTGGCAAAAAAAAGTAGGTTCTTAGTGCCTTTCATAGGCAAACCCCTATTTGAGATATTCTAAACTAGGAACAGACTTAAAGATAGGTGATTTCTATAGGGATTCCCTTCATGGGATCTTTGCTGCAAAAAAGTAGGTTCTTAGTGCCTTTCATAGGCAAACCCCTATTTGAGATATTCTAAACTAGGAACAGACTTAAAGATATGTAGTTTCTATAGGGATTCCCTTCATGGGATCATTGCTGGCAAAAAAAAGTAGGTTCTTAGTGCCTTTCATAGGCAAACCCCTATTTGAGATATTCTAAACTAGGAACAGACTTAAAGATAGGTGATTTCTATAGGGATTCCCTTCATGGGATCATTGCTGGCAAAAAAAGTAGGTTCTTAGTGCCTTTCATAGGAAAACCACTATTTGAGATATTTAAACTAGGAACAGACTTAAAGATAGGTGGTTTCTATAGGGATTCCCTTCATGGGATCATTGCTGGCAAAAAAGTAGGTTCTTAGTGCCTTTCATAGGCAAACCCCTATTTGAGGTATTCTAAACTAGGAACAGACTTAAAGATAGGTGATTTCTATAGGGATTCCCTTCATGGGATCATTGCTGGCAAAAAAGTAGGTTCTTAGTGCCTTTCATAGGCAAACCCCTACTTGAGATATTCTAAACTAGGAACAGACTTAAAGATATGTAGTTTCTATAGGGATTCCCTTCATGGGATCATTGCTGGCAAAAAAAGTAGGTTCTTAGTGCCTTTCATAGGAAAACCACTATTTGAGATATTTAAACTAGGAACAGACTTAAAGATAGGTGGTTTCTATAGGGATTCCCTTCATGGGATCATTGCTGGCAAAAAAGTAGGTTCTTAGTGCCTTTCATAGGCAAACCCCTATTTGAGGTATTCTAAACTAGGAACAGACTTAAAGATAGGTGATTTCTATAGGGATTCCCTTCATGGGATCATTGCTGGCAAAAAAGTAGGTTCTTAGTGCCTTTCATAGGCAAACCCCTACTTGAGATATTCTAAACTAGGAACAGACTTAAAGATATGTAGTTTCTATAGGGATTCCCTTCATGGGATCATTGCTGGCAAAAAAAGTAGGTTCTTAGTGCCTTTCATAGGCAAACCCCTACTTGAGATATTCTAAACTAGGAACAGACTTAAAGATATGTAGTTTCTATAGGGATTCCCTTCATGGGATCATTGCTGGCAAAAAAAGTAGGTTCTTAGTGCCTTTCATAGGCAAACCCCTATTTGAGATATTCTAAACTAGGAACAGACTTAAAGATAGGTGGTTTCTATAGGGATTCCCTTCATGGGATCGTTGCTGCAAAAAAGTAGGTTCTTAGTGCCTTTCATAGGCAAACCCCTATTTAATATATTCTAAACTAGGAACAGACTTAAAGATATGTAGTTTCTATAGGGATTCCCTTCATGGGATCATTGCTGGCAAAAAAGGAGCCTCTTAGTGCCTTTCATAGGCAAACCCCTATTTGAGATATTCTAAACTAGGAACAGACTTAAAAATAGGTGATTTCTATAGGGATTCCCTTCATGGGATCATTGCTGGCAAAAAAAGTAGGTTCTTAGTGCCTTTCATAGGCAAACCCCTATTTGAGATATTCTAAACTAGGAACAGACTTAAAAATAGGTGATTTCTATAGGGATTCCCTTCATGGGATCATTGCTGGCAAAAAAGTAGGTTCTTAGTGCCTTTCATAGGCAAACCCCTGTTTGAGATATTCTAAACTAGGAACAGACTTAAAGATATGTAGTTTCTATAGGGATTCCCTTCATGGGATCATTGCTGGCAAAAAAAGTAGGTTCTTAGTGCCTTTCATAGGCAAACCCCTATTTGAGATATTCTAAACTAGGAACAGACTTAAAGATAGGTGGTTTCTATAGGGATTCCCTTCATGGGATCGTTGCTGCAAAAAAGTAGGTTCTTAGTGCCTTTCATAGGCAAACCCCTATTTAATATATTCTAAACTAGGAACAGACTTAAAGATATGTAGTTTCTATAGGGATTCCCTTCATGGGATCATTGCTGGCAAAAAAGGAGCCTCTTAGTGCCTTTCATAGGCAAACCCCTATTTGAGATATTCTAAACTAGGAACAGACTTAAAAATAGGTGATTTCTATAGGGATTCCCTTCATGGGATCATTGCTGGCAAAAAAAGTCGGTTCTTAGTGCCTTTCATAGGCAAACCCCTATTTGAGATATTCTAAACTAGGAACAGACTTAGAGATAGGTGATTTCTATAGGGATTCCCTTCATGGGATCATTGCTGGCAAAAAAGTAGGTTCTTAGTGCCTTTCATAGGCAAACCCCTATTTGAGATATTCTAAACTAGGAACAGACTTAAAGATAGGTGATTTCTATAGGGATTCCCTTCATGGGATCATTGCTGGCCAAAAAAGGAGCCTCTTAGTGCCTTTCATAGGCAAACCCCTATTTGAGATATTCTAAACTAGGAACAGACTTAAAGATAGGTGGTTTCTATAGGGATTCCCTTCATGGGATCATTGCTGGAAAAATAAATTGGTTCTTAGTGCCTTTCATAGGCAAACCCCTATTTGAGATATTCTAAACTAGGAACAGACTTAAAGATAGGTGGTTTCTATAGGGATTCCCTTCATGGGATCATTGCTGGCAAAAAAGGTGGTTCTTAGTGCCTTTCATAGGCAAACCCCTGTTTGAGGTATTCTAAACTAGGAACAGACTTAAAGATAGGTGATTTCTATAGGGATTCCCTTCATGGGATCATTGCTGGCAAAAATAAATAGGTTCTTAGTACCTTTCATAGGCAAACCCCTATTTGAGATATTCTAAACTAGTAACAGACTTAAATGTAGGTGATTTCTATAGGGATTCCCTTCATGGGATCATTGCTGGCAAAAAAAGTAGGTTCTTAGTGCCTTTCATAGGCAAACCCCTATTTGAGGTATTCTAAACTAGGAACAGACTTAAAGATAGGTGGTTTCTATAGGGATTCCCTTCATGGGATCATTGCTGGCAAAAAAGTAGTTTCTTAGTGCCTTTCATAGGCAAACCCCTGTTTGAGATATTCTAAACTAGGAACAGACTTAAAGATAGGTGATTTCTATAGGGATTCCCTTCATGGGATCATTGCTGGCAAAAAAGTAGGTTCTTAGTGCCTTTCATAGGCAAACCCCTGTTTGAGATATTCTAAACTAGCAACAGACTTAAAGATAGGTGATTTCTATAGGGATTCCCTTCATGGGATCATTGCTGGCAAAAAAGTAGGTTCTTAGTGCCTTTCATAGGCAAACCCCTATTTGATATATTCTAAATTAGGAACAGACTTAAAGATAGGTGATTTCTATAGGGATTCCCTTCATGGGATCATTGCTGGCAAAAAAGTAGGTTCTTAGTGCCTTTCATAGGCAAACCCCTACTTGATATATTCTAAACTAGGAACAGACTTAAAGATAGGTGATTTCTATAGGGATTCCCTTCATGGGGTCATGGCTAATTGGGATCATGGGATCATGGACAATTGTAATAAATGAATAGAATATAAGCTATTGTAAATATATTACAAGATTTGTAAGACTTGTATGAGAAGGCGCCAAAGTTAAATTTTAATTGTTTTTTATTACGGATACCTATGTGTTAAAAAAGGTAAGTTTGTATTACATATTGTATGTATTGTATAATGTATTGTTAATGTACATTTAAAAAGAAGACACATTTCAAGTGATCAGGGCAGGCCAAGAAAGCAGCCTATTAGTGCCTTCAATGGGTACACCGCTGCTTGAGATATTATTGTCTAGAGGGCGATTGAAGAGAGGAGAGTCCCTTCATGGGAACATTGCACTCCAAGAAAGTAGCCTATTAGTGCCAACACGTCCTTTAGACATTTTAAACTAGAGACTTAGAAAGAGAGAAAAGATTGCCTTCATGGAATCATGGCTGGCTAAAATGGCAGCCTTTTAGTGCCTTCAATGGGCAACCCACTCCTTGAGATATTCTTAACTAGGAACAGACTTCATGAAAGGTGATTCTGATAGGGATTCCCTTCATGGGATCATGGCTGGCCAAAAAAGTAGGTTCTTAGTGCCTTTCAAACGCAAACCCCTACTTGAGGTATTCTAAACTAGGAATAGACTTAAAGATAGGTGATTCCTATAGGGATTCCCTTCATGGGATCATTGCTGGCAAAAAAAGTAGGTTCTTAGTGCCTTTCATAGGCAAACCCCTATTTGAGGTATTCTAAACTAGGAACAGACTTAAAGATATGTAGTTTCTATAGGGATTCCCTTCATGGGATCATTGCTGGCAAAAAAGTAGGTTCTTAGTGCCTTTCATAGGCAAACCCCTATTTGAGATATTCTAAACTAAGAACAGACTTAAAGATAGCTGATTTCTATAGGGATTCCCTTCATGGGATCATTGCTGGCAAAAATGTAGGTTCTTAGTGCCTTTCATAGGCAAACCCCTATTTGAGGTATTCTAAACTAGGAACAGACTTAAAGATATGTAGTTTCTATAGGGATTCCCTTCATGGGATCATTGCTGGCAAAAAAGTAGGTTCTTAGTGCCTTTCATAGGCAAACCCCTATTTGAGATATTCTAAACTAAGAACAGACTTAAAGATAGGTGGTTTCTATAGGGATTCCCTTCATGGGATCATTGCTGGCAAAAAAGTAGGTTCTTAGTGCCTTTCATAGGCAAACCCCTATTTGAGGTATTCTAAACTAGGAACAGACTTAAAGATAGCTGATTTCTATAGGGATTCCCTTCATGGGATCATTGCTGGCAAAAAAGTAGGTTCTTAGTGCCTTTCATAGGCAAACCCCTATTTGAGGTATTCTAAACTAGGAACAGACTTAAAGATAGGTGATTCCTATAGGGATTCCCTTCATGGGATCATTGCTGGCAAAAATGTAGGTTCTTAGTGCCTTTCATAGGCAAACCCCTATTTGAGGTATTCTAAACTAGGAACAGACTTAAAGATAGGTGATTTCTATAGGGATTCCCTTCATGGGATCATTGCTGGCAAAAATGTAGGTTCTTAGTGCCTTTCATAGGCAAACCCCTATTTGAGGTATTCTAAACTAGGAACAGACTTAAAGATAGGTGATTTCTATAGGGATTCCCTTCATGGGATCATTGCTGGCAAAAAAGTAGGTTCTTAGTGCCTTTCATAGGCAAACCCCTATTTGAGGTATTCTAAACTAGGAACAGACTTAAAGATAGGTGATTTCTATAGGGATTCCCTTCATGGGATCATTGCTGGCAAAAAAGTAGGTTCTTAGTGCCTTTCATAGGCAAACCCCTATTTGAGGTATTCTAAACTAGGAACAGACTTAAAGATAGGTGATTCCTATAGGGATTCCTTTCATGGGATCATTGCTGGCAAAAATGTAGGTTCTTAGTGCCTTTCATAGGCAAACCCCTATTTGAGGTATTCTAAACTAGGAACAGACTTAACGATATGTAGTTTCTATAGGGATTCCCTTCATGGGATCATTGCTGGCAAAAAAGTAGTTTCTTAGTGCCTTTCATAGGCAAACCCCTATTTGAGATATTCTAAACTAAGAACAGACTTAAAGATAGGTGGTTTCCATAGGGATTCCCTTCATGGGATCATTGCTGGCAAAAAAGTAGGTTCTTAGTGCCTTTCATAGGCAAACCCCTATTTGAGATATTCTAAACTAGGAACAGACTTAAAATAGGTGATTTCTATAGGGATTCCCTTCATGGGATCATGGCTGGCAAA
Source organism: Phrynosoma blainvillii (assembly GCA_026167975.1). Taxonomy (NCBI): domain Eukaryota; kingdom Metazoa; phylum Chordata; class Lepidosauria; order Squamata; family Phrynosomatidae; genus Phrynosoma; species Phrynosoma blainvillii. The sequence goes on from JANUYF010000015.1 coordinate 5,741,052, forward strand.
AAAGTAGGTTCTTAGTGCCTTTCATAGGCAAACCCCTATTTGAGGTATTCTAAACTAGGAACAGACTTAAAGATATGTAGTTTCTATAGGGATTCCCTTCATGGGATCATTGCTGGCAAAAAAGTAGGTTCTTAGTGCCTTTCATAGGCAAACCCCTATTTCAGATATTCTAAACTAAGAACAGACTTAAAGATAGGTGATTTCTATAGGGATTCCTTTCATGGGATCATTGCTGGCAAAAAAGTAGGTTCTTAGTGCCTTTCATAGGCAAACCCCTATTTGAGATATTCTAAACTAGGAACAGACTTAAAGATTGGTGGTTTCTATAGGGATTCCCTTCATGGGATCATTGCTGGCAAAAAAGTAGGTTCTTAGTGCCTTTCATAGGCAAACCCCTATTTGAGGTATTCTAAACTAGGAACAGACTTAAAGATAGGTGATTTCTATAGGGATTCCCTTCATGGGATCATTGCTGGCAAAAAAGTAGGTTCTTAGTGCCTTTCATAGGCAAACCCCTATTTGAGATATTCTAAACTAGGAACAGACTTAAAATAGGTGATTTCTATAGGGATTCCCTTCATGGGATCATGGCGGGCAAAAAAGTAGGTTCTTAGTGCCTTTCATAGGCAAACCCCTATTTGAGGTATTCTAAACTAGGAACAGACTTAAAATAGGTGATTTCTATAGGGATTCCCTTCATGGGATCATGGCTGGCAAAAAAGTAGATTCTTAATGCCTTTCATAGGCAAACCCCTATTTGAGGTATTCTAAACTAGGAACAGCCTTAAAGATAGGTGATTTCTATAGGGATTCCCTTCATGGGATCATGGCTGGCCAAAAAAGGAGCCTCTTAGTGCCTTTCATAGGCAAACCCCTATTTGAGATATTCTAAACTAGGAACAGACTTAAAGATAGGTGGTTTCTATAGGGATTCCCTTCATGGGATCATTGCTGGCAAAAAAGTAGGTTCTTAGTGCCTTTCATAGGCAAACCCCTATTTGAGGTATTCTAAACTAGGAACAGACTTAAAGATAGGTGATTCCTATAGGGATTCCCTTCATGGGATCATTGCTGGCAAAAATGTAGGTTCTTAGTGCCTTTCATAGGCAAACCCCTATTTGAGGTATTCTAAACTAGGAACAGACTTAAAGATATGTAGTTTCTATAGGGATTCCCTTCATGGGATCATTGCTGGCAAAAAAGTAGGTTCTTAGTGCCTTTCATAGGCAAACCCCTATTTGAGGTATTCTAAACTAGGAACAGACTTAAAGATATGTAGTTTCTATAGGGATTCCCTTCATGGGATCATTGCTGGCAAAAAAGTAGGTTCTTAGTGCCTTTCATAGGCAAACCCCTATTTGAGATATTCTACACTAAGAACAGACTTAAAGATATGTAGTTTCTATAGGGATTCCCTTCATGGGATCATTGCTGGCAAAAAAGTAGGTTCTTAGTGCCTTTCATAGGCAAACCCCTATTTGAGATATTCTAAACTAAGAACAGACTTAAAGATAGGTGGTTTCTATAGGGATTCCCTTCATGGGATCATTGCTGGCAAAAAAGTAGGTTCTTAGTGCCTTTCATAGGCAAACCCCTATTTGAGGTATTCTAAACTAGGAACAGACTTAAAGATATGTAGTTTCTATAGGGATTCCCTTCATGGGATCATTGCTGGCAAAAAAGTAGGTTCTTAGTGCCTTTCATAGGCAAACCCCTATTTGAGGTATTCTAAACTAGGAACAGACTTAAAGATAGGTGATTTCTATAGGGATTCCCTTCATGGGATCATTGCTGGCAAAAAAGTAGGTTCTTAGTGCCTTTCATAGGCAAACCCCTATTTGAGGTATTCTAAACTAGGAACAGACTTAAAGATAGCTGATTTCTATAGGGATTCCCTTCATGGGATCATTGCTGGCAAAAAAGTAGGTTCTTAGTGCCTTTCATAGGCAAACCCCTATTTGAGGTATTCTAAACTAGGAACAGACTTAAAGATAGCTGATTTCTATAGGGATTCCCTTCATGGGATCATTGCTGGCAAAAAAGTAGGTTCTTAGTGCCTTTCATAGGCAAACCCCTATTTGAGGTATTCTAAACTAGGAACAGACTTAAAGATAGGTGATTCCTATAGGGATTCCCTTCATGGGATCATTGCTGGCAAAAATGTAGGTTCTTAGTGCCTTTCATAGGCAAACCCCTATTTGAGGTATTCTAAACTAGGAACAGACTTAAAGATAGGTGATTTCTATAGGGATTCCCTTCATGGGATCATTGCTGGCAAAAAAAGTAGGTTCTTAGTGCCTTTCATAGGCAAACCCCTATTTGAGATATTCTAAACTAGGAACAGACTTAAAGATATGTAGTTTCTATAGGGATTCCCTTCATGGGATCATTGCTGGCAAAAAAGTAGGTTCTTAGTGCCTTTCATAGGCAAACCCCTATTTGAGGTATTCTAAACTAGGAACAGACTTAAAGATAGCTGATTTCTATAGGGTTTCCCTTCATGGGATCATTGCTGGCAAAAAAGTAGGTTCTTAGTGCCTTTCATAGGCAAACCCCTATTTGAGGTATTCTAAACTAGGAACAGACTTAAAGATATGTAGTTTCTATAGGGATTCCCTTCATGGGATCATTGCTGGCAAAAAAGTAGGTTCTTAGTGCCTTTCATAGGCAAACCCCTATTTGAGGTATTCTAAACTAGGAACAGACTTAAAGATAGCTGATTTCTATAGGGATTCCCTTCATGGGATCATTGCTGGCAAAAAAGTAGGTTCTTAGTGCCTTTCATAGGCAAACCCCTATTTGAGGTATTCTAAACTAGGAACAGACTTAAAGATAGGTGGTTTCTATAGGGATTCCCTTCATGGGATCATTGCTGGCAAAAATGTAGGTTCTTAGTGCCTTTCATAGGCAAACCCCTATTTGAGGTATTCTAAACTAGGAACAGACTTAAAGATAGCTGATTTCTATAGGGATTCCCTTCATGGGATCATTGCTGGCAAAAAAGTAGGTTCTTAGTGCCTTTCATAGGCAAACCCCTATTTGAGGTATTCTAAACTAGGAACAGACTTAAAGATAGGTGATTTCTATAGGGATTCCCTTCATGGGATCATTGCTGGCAAAAAAGTAGGTTCTTAGTGCCTTTCATAGGCAAACCCCTATTTGAGGTATTCTAAACTAGGAACAGACTTAAAGATAGGTGATTCCTATAGGGATTCCCTTCATGGGATCATTGCTGGCAAAAATGTAGGTTCTTAGTGCCTTTCATAGGCAAACCCCTATTTGAGATATTCTAAACTAGGAACAGACTTAAAGATAGGTGATTTCTGTAGGGATTCCCTTCATGGGATCATTGCTGGCAAAAAAGTAGGTTCTTAGTGCCTTTCATAGGCAAACCCCTATTTGAGGTATTCTAAACTAGGAACAGACTTAAAGATAGGTGATTCCTATAGGGATTCCCTTCATGGGATCATTGCTGGCAAAAATGTAGGTTCTTAGTGCCTTTCATAGGCAAACCCCTATTTGAGGTATTCTAAACTAGGAACAGACTTAACGATATGTAGTTTCTATAGGGATTCCCTTCATGGGATCATTGCTGGCAAAAAAGTACTTTCTTAGTGCCTTTCATAGGCAAACCCCTATTTGAGATATTCTAAACTAAGAACAGACTTAAAGATAGGTGGTTTCTATAGGGATTCCCTTCATGGGATCATTGCTGGCAAAAAAGTAGGTTCTTAGTGCCTTTCATAGGCAAACCCCTATTTGAGATATTCTAAACTAGGAACAGACTTAAAATAGGTGATTTCTATAGGGATTCCCTTCATGGGATCATGGCTGGCAAAAAAGTAGGTTCTTAGTGCCTTTCATAGGCAAACCCCTATTTGAGGTATTCTAAACTAGGAACAGACTTAAAGATATGTAGTTTCTATAGGGATTCCCTTCATGGGATCATTGCTGGCAAAAAAGTAGGTTCTTAGTGCCTTTCATAGGCAAACCCCTATTTGAGATATTCTAAACTAAGAACAGACTTAAAGATTGGTGGTTTCTATAGGGATTCCCTTCATGGGATCATTGCTGGCAAAAAAGTAGGTTCTTAGTGCCTTTCATAGGCAAACCCCTATTTGAGATATTCTAAACTAGGAACAGACTTAAAGATTGGTGGTTTCTATAGGGATTCCCTTCATGGGATCATTGCTGGCAAAAAAAGTAGGTTCTTAGTGCCTTTCATAGGCAAACCCCTATTTGAGGTATTCTAAACTAGGAACAGACTTAAAGATAGGTGATTTCTATAGGGATTCCCTTCATGGGATCATTGCTGGCAAAAAAGTAGGTTCTTAGTGCCTTTCATAGGCAAACCCCTATTTGAGATATTCTAAACTAGGAACAGACTTAAAATAGGTGATTTCTATAGGGATTCCCTTCATGGGATCATGGCGGGCAAAAAAGTAGGTTCTTAGTGCCTTTCATAGGCAAACCCCTATTTGAGGTATTCTAAACTAGGAACAGACTTAAAATAGGTGATTTCTATAGGGATTCCCTTCATGGGATCATGGCTGGCAAAAAAGTAGATTCTTAATGCCTTTCATAGGCAAACCCCTATTTGAGGTATTCTAAACTAGGAACAGACTTAAAGATAGGTGATTTCTATAGGGATTCCCTTCATGGGATCATTGCTGGCAAAAAAGTAGGTTCTTAGTGCCTTTCATAGGCAAACCCCTATTTGAGGTATTCTAAACTAGGAACAGACTTAAAGATATGTAGTTTCTATAGGGATTCCCTTCATGGGATCATTGCTGGCAAAAAAGTAGGTTCTTAGTGCCTTTCATAGGCAAACCCCTATTTGAGGTATTCTAAACTAGGAACAGACTTAAAGATAGGTGATTCCTATAGGGATTCCCTTCATGGGATCATTGCTGGCAAAAATGTAGGTTCTTAGTGCCTTTCATAGGCAAACCCCTATTTGAGGTATTCTAAACTAGGAACAGACTTAAAGATATGTAGTTTCTATAGGGATTCCCTTCATGGGATCATTGCTGGCAAAAAAGTAGGTTCTTAGTGCCTTTCATAGGCAAACCCCTATTTGAGGTATTCTAAACTAGGAACAGACTTAAAGATATGTAGTTTCTATAGGGATTCCCTTCATGGGATCATTGCTGGCAAAAAAGTAGGTTCTTAGTGCCTTTCATAGGCAAACCCCTATTTGAGATATTCTAAACTAAGAACAGACTTAAAGATAGGTGGTTTCTATAGGGATTCCCTTCATGGGATCATTGCTGGCAAAAAAGTAGGTTCTTAGTGCCTTTCATAGGCAAACCCCTATTTGAGATATTCTAAACTAGGAACAGACTTAAAATAGGTGATTTCTATAGGGATTCCCTTCATGGGATCATGGCTGGCAAAAAAGTAGATTCTTAATGCCTTTCATAGGCAAACCCCTATTTGAGGTATTCTAAACTAGGAACAGACTTAAAGATAGGTGGTTTCTATAGGGATTCCCTTCATGGGATCATTGCTGGCAAAAAAAAGTAGGTTCTTAGTGCCTTTCATAGGCAAACCCCTATTTGAGATATTCTAAACTAGGAACAGACTTAAAGATAGCTGATTTCTATAGGGATTCCCTTCATGGGATCATTGCTGGCAAAAAAGTAGGTTCTTAGTGCCTTTCATAGGCAAACCCCTATTTGAGGTATTCTAAACTAGGAACAGACTTAAAGATATGTAGTTTCTATAGGGATTCCCTTCATGGGATCATTGCTGGCAAAAAAGTAGGTTCTTAGTGCCTTTCATAGGCAAACCCCTATTTGAGATATTCTAAACTAAGAACAGACTTAAAGATAGGTGGTTTCTATAGGGATTCCCTTCATGGGATCATTGCTGGCAAAAAAGTAGGTTCTTAGTGCCTTTCATAGGCAAACCCCTATTTGAGATATTCTAAACTAGGAACAGACTTAAAATAGGTGATTTCTATAGGGATTCCCTTCATGGGATCATGGCTGGCAAAAAAGTAGATTCTTAATGCCTTTCATAGGCAAACCCCTATTTGAGGTATTCTAAACTAGGAACAGACTTAAAGATAGGTGGTTTCTATAGGGATTCCCTTCATGGGATCATTGCTGGCAAAAAAAGTAGGTTCTTAGTGCCTTTCATAGGCAAACCCCTATTTGAGATATTCTAAACTAGGAACAGACTTAAATAGCTGATTTCTATAGGGATTCCCTTCATGGGATCATTGCTTGCAAAAATGTAGGTTCTTAGTGCCTTTCATAGGCAAACCCCTATTTGAGGTATTCTAAACTAGGAACAGACTTAAAGATAGGTGATTTCTATAGGGATTCCCTTCATGGGATCATTGCTGGCAAAAAAGTAGGTTCTTAGTGCCTTTCATAGGCAAACCCCTATTTGAGATATTCTAAACTAGGAACAGACTTAAAGATAGGTGATTTCTATAGGGATTCCCTTCATGGGATCATTGCTGGCAAAAAAGTAGGTTCTTAGTGCCTTTCATAGGCAAACCCCTATTTGAAGTATTCTAAACTAGGAACAGACTTAAAGATAGCTGATTTCTATAGGGATTCCCTTCATGGGATCATTGCTGGCAAAAAAGTAGGTTCTTAGTGCCTTTCATAGGCAAACCCCTATTTGAAGTATTCTAAACTAGGAACAGACTTAAAGATAGCTGATTTCTATAGGGATTCCCTTCATGGGATCATTGCTGGCAAAAAAGTAGGTTCTTAGTGCCTTTCATAGGCAAACCCCTATTTGAAGTATTCTAAACTAGGAACAGACTTAAAGATAGCTGATTTCTATAGGGATTCCCTTCATGGGATCATTGCTGGCAAAAAAGTAGGTTCTTAGTGCCTTTCATAGGCAAACCCCTATTTGAAGTATTCTAAACTAGGAACAGACTTAAAGATAGCTGATTTCTATAGGGATTCCCTTCATGGGATCATTGCTGGCAAAAAAGTAGGTTCTTAGTGCCTTTCATAGGCAAACCCCTATTTGAAGTATTCTAAACTAGGAACAGACTTAAAGATAGCTGATTTCTATAGGGATTCCCTTCATGGGATCATTGCTGGCAAAAAAGTAGGTTCTTAGTGCCTTTCATAGGCAAACCCCTATTTGAAGTATTCTAAACTAGGAACAGACTTAAAGATAGCTGATTTCTATAGGGATTCCCTTCATGGGATCATTGCTGGCAAAAAAGTAGGTTCTTAGTGCCTTTCATAGGCAAACCCCTATTTGAGATATTCTAAACTAAGAACAGACTTAAAGATAGGTGATTTCTATAGGGATTCCCTTCATGGGATCATTGCTGGCAAAAAAGTAGGTTCTTAGTGCCTTTCATAGGCAAACCCCTATTTGAAGTATTCTAAACTAGGAACAGACTTAAAGATAGCTGATTTCTATAGGGATTCCCTTCATGGGATCATTGCTGGCAAAAAAGTAGGTTCTTAGTGCCTTTCATAGGCAAACCCCTATTTGAAGTATTCTAAACTAGGAACAGACTTAAAGATAGCTGATTTCTATAGGGATTCCCTTCATGGGATCATTGCTGGCAAAAAAGTAGGTTCTTAGTGCCTTTCATAGGCAAACCCCTATTTGAAGTATTCTAAACTAGGAACAGACTTAAAGATAGCTGATTTCTATAGGGATTCCCTTCATGGGATCATTGCTGGCAAAAAAGTAGGTTCTTAGTGCCTTTCATAGGCAAACCCCTATTTGAAGTATTCTAAACTAGGAACAGACTTAAAGATAGCTGATTTCTATAGGGATTCCCTTCATGGGATCATTGCTGGCAAAAAAGTAGGTTCTTAGTGCCTTTCATAGGCAAACCCCTATTTGAAGTATTCTAAACTAGGAACAGACTTAAAGATAGCTGATTTCTATAGGGATTCCCTTCATGGGATCATTGCTGGCAAAAAAGTAGGTTCTTAGTGCCTTTCATAGGCAAACCCCTATTTGAAGTATTCTAAACTAGGAACAGACTTAAAGATAGCTGATTTCTATAGGGATTCCCTTCATGGGATCATTGCTGGCAAAAAAGTAGGTTCTTAGTGCCTTTCATAGGCAAACCCCTATTTGAAGTATTCTAAACTAGGAACAGACTTAAAGATAGCTGATTTCTATAGGGATTCCCTTCATGGGATCATTGCTGGCAAAAAAGTAGGTTCTTAGTGCCTTTCATAGGCAAACCCCTATTTGAGATATTCTAAACTAAGAACAGACTTAAAGATAGGTGGTTTCTATAGGGATTCCCTTCATGGGATCATTGCTGGCAAAAAAGTAGGTTCTTAGTGCCTTTCATAGGCAAACCCATATTTGAGGTATTCTAAACTAGGAACAGACTTAAAGATAGGTGATTTCTATAGGGATTCCCTTCATGGGATCATGGCTGGCCAAAAAAGGAGCCTCTTAGTGCCTTTCATAGGCAAACCCCTACTTGAGATATTCTAAACTAGGAACAGACTTAAAGATAGGTGGTTTCTATAGGGATTCCCTTCATGGGATCATTGCTGGCAAAAATAAATAGGTTCTTAGTGCCTTTCATAGGCAAACCCCTACTTGAGATATTCTAAACTAGGAACAGACTTAAAGATAGGTGGTTTCTATAGGGATTCCCTTCATGGGATCATTGCTGGCAAAAAAGGTGGTTCTTAGTGCCTTTCATAGGCAAACCCCTGTTTGAGGTATTCCAAACTAGGAACAGACTTAAAGATAGGGGATTTCTATAGGGATTCCCTTCATGGGATCATTGCTGGCAAAAAAGTAGGTTCTTAGTACCTTTCATAGGCAAACCCCTATTTGAGATATTCTAAACTAGGAACAGACTTAAAGATAGGTGATTTCTATAGGGATTCCCTTCATGGGATCATTGCTGGCAAAAAAGTAGTTTCTTAGTGCCTTTCATAGGCAAACCCCTATTTGAGATATTCTAAACTAGGAACAGACTTAAAGATAGGTGATTTCAATAGGGATTCCCTTCATGGGATCATTGCTGGCAAAAATGTAGGTTCTTAGTGCCTTTCATAGGCAAACCCCTGTTTGAGGTATTCTAAACTAGGAACAGACTTAAAGATAGGGGATTTCTATAGGGATTCCCTTCATGGGATCATTGCTGGCAAAAAGTAGGTTCTTAGTACCTTTCATAGGCAAACCCCTATTTGAGATATTCTCAACTAGGAACAGACTTAAAGATAGGTGATTTCTATAGGGATTCCCTTCATGGGATCATTGCTGGCAAAAAAGTAGTTTCTTAGTGCCTTTCATAGGCAAACCCCTATTTGAGATATTCTAAACTAGGAACAGACTTAAAGATAGGTGATTTCTATAGGGATTCCCTTCATGGGATCATTGCTGGCAAAAAAGTAGGTTCTTAGTGCCTTTCATAGGCAAACCCCTGTTTGAGATATTCTAAACTAGCAACAGACTTAAAGATAGGTGATTTCTATAGGGATTCCCTTCATGGGATCATTGCTGGCAAAAAAGTAGGTTCTTAGTGCCTTTCATAGGCAAACCCCTACTTGAGGTATTCTAAACTAGGAACAGACTTAAAGATAGGTGATTTCTATAGGGATTCCCTTCATGGGATCATGGCTAATTGGGATCATGGGATCATGGACAATTGTAATAAATGAATAGAATATAAGCTATTGTAAATATATTACAAGATTTGTAAGACTTGTATGAGAAGGCGCCAAAGTTAAATTTTAATTGTTTTTTATTACGGATACCGATGTGCTAAAAAAGGTAAGTTTGTATTACATATTGTATGTATTGTATAATGTATTGTTAATGTACATTTAAAAAGAATTTTAAAAAGAGACACATTTCAAGTGATCAGGGCAGGCCAAGAAAGCAGCCTATTAGTGCCTTCAATGGGTACACCGCTGCTTGAGATATTATTGTCTAGAGGGCGATTGAAGAGAGGAGAGTCCCTTCATGGGAACATTGCACTCCAAGAAAGTAGCCTATTAGTGCCAACACGTCCTTTAGAGATTTTAAACTAGAGACTTAGAAAGAGAGAAAAGATTGCCTTCATGGAATCATGGCTGGCTAAAATGGCAGCCTTTTAGTGCCTTCAATGGGCAACCCACTCCTTGAGATATTCTTAACTAGGAACAGACTTCATGAAAGGTGATTCTGATAGGGATTCCCTTCATGGGATCATGGCTGGCCAAAAAAGTAGGTTCTTAGTGCCTTTCAAACGCAAACCCCTACTTGAGATATTCTAAACTAGGAATAGACTTAAAGATAGGTGATTCCTATAGGGATTCCCTTCATGGGATCATTGCTGGCAAAAAAAGTAGGTTCTTAGTGCCTTTCATAGGCAAACCCCTATTTGAGGTATTCTAAACTAGGAACAGACTTAAAGATATGTAGTTTCTATAGGGATTCCCTTCATGGGATCATTGCTGGCAAAAAAGTAGGTTCTTAGTGCCTTTCATAGGCAAACCCCTATTTGAGATATTCTAAACTAAGAACAGACTTAAAGATAGGTGGTTTCTATAGGGATTCCCTTCATGGGATCATTGCTGGCAAAAAAGTAGGTTCTTAGTGCCTTTCATAGGCAAACCCCTATTTGAGGTATTCTAAACTAGGAACAGACTTAAAGATAGCTGATTTCTATAGGGTTTCCCGTCATGGGATCATTGCTGGCAAAAAAGTAGGTTCTTAGTGCCTTTCATAGGCAAACCCCTATTTGAGATATTCTAAACTAGGAACAGACTTAAAGATAGCTGATTTCTATAGGGATTCCCTTCATGGGATCATTGCTGGCAAAAATGTAGGTTCTTAGTGCCTTTCATAGGCAAACCCCTATTTGAGGTATTCTAAACTAGGAACAGACTTAAAGATATGTAGTTTCTATAGGGATTCCCTTCATGGGATCATTGCTGGCAAAAAAGTAGGTTCTTAGTGCCTTTCATAGGCAAACCCCTATTTGAGATATTCTAAACTAAGAACAGACTTAAAGATAGGTGATTTCTATAGGGATTCCCTTCATGGGATCATGGCTGGCAAAAAAGTAGGTTCTTAGTGCCTTTCATAGGCAAACCCCTATTTGAGGTATTCTAAACTAGGAACAGACTTAAAATAGGTGATTTCTATAGGGATTCCCTTCATGGGATCATGGCTGGCAAAAAAGTAGGTTCTTAATGCCTTTCATAGGCAAACCCCTATTTGAGGTATTCTAAACTAGGAACAGACTTAAAGATAGGTGATTTCTATAGGGATTCCCTTCATGGGATCATTGCTGGCAAAAAAGTAGGTTCTTAGTGCCTTTCATAGGCAAACTCCTATTTGAGGTATTCTAAACTAGGAACAGACTTCAAGATAGGGGATTTCTATAGGGATTCCCTTCATGGGATCATTGCTGGCAAAAATGTAGGTTCTTAGTGCCTTTCATAGGCAAACCCCTATTTGAGATATTCTAAACTAGGAACAGACTTAAAGATAGGTGGTTTCTATAGGGATTCCCTTCATGGGATCATTGCTGGCAAAAAAGTAGGTTCTTAGTGCCTTTCCTAGGCAAATTGCTATTTGAGATATTCTAAACTAGGAACAGACTTAAAGATAGGTGATTTCTGTAGGGATTCCCTTCATGGGATCATGGCTGGCAAAAATGTAGGTTCTTAGTGCCTTTCATAGGCAAACCTCTATTTGAGATATTCTAAACTAGGAACAGACTTAAAGATAGGGGATTTCTATAGGGATTCCCTTCATGGGATCATTGCTGGCAAAAATGTAGGTTCTTCGTGCCTTTCATAGGCAAACCTCTATTTGAGATATTCTAAACTAGGAACAGACTTAAAGATAGGTGATTTCTGTAGGGATTTCCTTCATGGGATCGTTGCTGCAAAAAAGTAGGTTCTTAGTGCCTTTCATAGGCAAACCCCTATTTGAGATATTCTAAACTAGGAACAGACTTAAAGATAGGTGATTTCTGTAGGGATTCCCTTCATGGGATCGTTGCTGGCAAAAAAGTAGGTTCTTAGTGCCTTTCATAGGCAAACCCCTATTTGAGATATTCTAAACTAGGAACAGACTTAAAGATAGGTGATTTCTGTAGGGATTCCCTTCATGGGATCATTGCTGGCAAAAAAGTAGGTTCTTAGTGCCTTTCATAGGCAAACCCCTATTTGAGATATTCTAAACTAGGAACAGACTTAAAGATAGGGGGTTTCTATAGGGATTCCCTTCATGGGATCATTGCTGGCAAAAAAAGTAGGTTCTTAGTGCCTTTCATAGGCAAACCCCTATTTGAGGTATTCTAAACTAGGAACAGACTTAAAGATAGGTGATTTCTATAGGGATTCCCTTCATGGGATCATGGCTGGCAAAAAAGTAGGTTCTTAGTGCCTTTCATAGGCAAACCCCTATTTGAGATATTCTAAACTAGGAACAGACTTAAAGATAGGGGGTTTCTATAGGGATTCCCTTCATGGGATCATTGCTGGCAAAAAAAGTAGGTTCTTAGTGCCTTTCATAGGCAAACCCCTATTTGAGGTATTCTAAACTAGGAACAGACTTAAAGATAGGTGATTTCTATAGGGATTCCCTTCATGGGATCATGGCTGGCAAAAAAGTAGGTTCTTAGTGCCTTTCATAGGCAAACCCCTATTTGAGATATTCTAAACTAGGAACAGACTTAAAGATAGGTGATTTCTGTAGGGATTCCCTTCATGGGATCGTTGCTGCAAAAAAGTAGGTTCTTAGTGCCTTTCATAGGCAAACCCCTATTTGAGATATTCTAAACTAGGAAGAGACTTAAAGATAGGTGATTTCTATAGGGATTCCCTTCATGGGATCATTGCTGGCAAAAAAGTAGGTTCTTAGTGCCTTTCATAGGCAAACCCCTATTTGAGATATTCTAAACTAGGAACAGACTTAAAGATAGGGGGTTTCTATAGGGATTCCCTTCATGGGATCATTGCTGGCAAAAAAAGTAGGTTCTTAGTGCCTTTCATAGGCAAACCCCTATTTGAGGTATTCTAAACTAGGAACAGACTTAAAGATAGGTGATTTCTATAGGGATTCCCTTCATGGGGTCATTGCTGGCAAAAAAGTAGGTTCTTAGTGCCTTTCATAGGCAAACCCCTATTTGAGATATTCTAAACTATAAATAGACTTAAAGATAGGTGATTTCTATAGGGATTCCCTTCATGGGATCATTGCTGGCAAAAAAGTAGGTTCTTAGTGCCTTTCATAGGCAAACCCCTATTTGAGATATTCTAAACTAGGAACAGACTTAAAGATAGGTGATTTCTATAGGGATTCCCTTCATGGGATCATTGCGGGCAAAAAAAGTAGGTTCTTAGTGCCTTTCCTAGGCAAACCCCTATTTGAGATATTCTAAACTAGGAACAGACTTAAAGATAGGTGATTTCTATAGGGATTCCCTTCATGGGATCATTGCTGGCAAAAAAAGTAGGTTCTTAGTGCCTTTCATAGGCAAACCCCTATTTGAGATATTCTAAACTAGGAACAGACTTAAAGATAGGTGATTTCTATAGGGATTCCCTTCATGGGATCATTGCTGGCAAAAAAAGTAGGTTCTTAGTGCCTTTCATAGGCAAACCCCTATTTGAGATATTCTAAACTAGGAACAGACTTAAAGATAGGTGATTTCTATAGGGATTCCCTTCATGGGATCATTGCGGGCAAAAAAAGTAGGTTCTTAGTGCCTTTCATAGGCAAACCCCTATTTGAGATATTCTAAACTAGGAAGAGACTCAAAGATTGGTGATTTCTATAGGGATTCCCTTCATGGGATCATTGCTGGCAAAAAAGTAGGTTCTTAGTGCCTTTCATAGGCAAACCTGTATTTGAGATATTCTAAACTAGGAACAGACTTAAAGATAGGTGATTTCTATAGGGATTCCCTTCATGGGATCATTGCGGGCAAAAAAAGTAGGTTCTTAGTGCCTTTCATAGGCAAACCCCTATTTGAGATATTCTAAACTAGGAACAGACTTAAAGATAGGTGATTTCTATAGGGATTCCCTTCATGGGATCATTGCTGGCAAAAAAAGTAGGTTCTTAGTGCCTTTCATAGGCAAACCCCTATTTGAGATATTCTAAACTAGGAACAGACTTAAAGATAGGGGATTTCTATAGGGATTCCCTTCATGGGATCATTGCTGGCAAAAAAGTAGGTTCTTAGTGCCTTTCATAGGCAAACCCCTATTTGAGATATTCTAAACTAGGAAGAGACTCAAAGATAGGTGATTTCTATAGGGATTCCCTTCATGGGATCATTGCTGGCAAAAAAGTAGGTTCTTAGTGCCTTTCATAGGCAAACCCCTATTTGAGGTATTCTAAAATATAAATAGACTTAAAGATAGGTGATTCTCATAGGGATTCCCTTCATGGGATCATGGCAGGCCAAAAAAAACATCCTCAGTGCCTATTAGAGGCAAACCCTTCTTGAAATATTCTAAACTCGGAATTGACTTAAAGAGAGGTGATTCCCTAAGAGATTCTTTTTTGAGGGGGTTTTGTTCTGTGTGGCCATGTTCTAGAAGAGTTTTTCTTCTGACGTTTCGCCAGCATCTGTGGTTGGCATCTTCAGTGAACGCTGGATGGAAAAGAATGGGTATATATATATATATATACTGTGAGACCATGGAAAGAGAGGAGTGATTCCCATTTAAACTGTGTATTGTTATGTTGTTGATGCCAGGGCCTTAGGGTAGGAGAATAGGCAAAGGAGGATTGTTGTCTGCTAGTTGGTGATCATTGTCTGCTGGGGAAGCCCCTGACTGGGTGCTTTCCCATTTGCTTTTGCTGAGTGCTGATTTTCCTATTTTGCAGCGTTGGTAGCTAAACTTTGTTTACTTTCAGGGTTTCTTCTTTCCTGTTGAAGTTATTCAAGTGTTTGTGGATTTCAATGCCTTCCCTGTGCATTGTGATCTGGTAGTTGTTGGAATGGTCTAGAATTTCAGAGTTTTCAAACAGGATTTTATGGCCAGGATAGTTTATAATGTGTTCTGCTAGGGCTGATTTTTCTGGCTAGGCCAGTTTACATAGGAATTACTCCTCCCTACCCAGGGTCTCACAGAGTATATGTATATATATACATATATATCCATTCCATTCCATTCCAGCATTCTCTGAAGATGCCAGCCACAGATGCTGGTGAAACATCAGAAAAAAACTCTTCCATAGCATGTCCACATAGCCCGAAAAACCCACAAAAAACTATGGAAGCTGGCAGTGAAAGACTATGAATTCAACTTAGACATTCCCTTCATGGGATCATTGCTGGCCAAAAAAGCAGCCGCTTAGTGCCTTTTATAGGCAAATGGCTATTTGAGATATTCTTAACTAAGAACAGACGTATAGATAGCTGATTTCTATAGGGATTCCCTTCATGGGATCATTGCTGGCAAAAAAGTAGGTTCTTAGTGCCTTTCATAGGCAAACCCCTACTTGAGATATTCTAAACTAGGAACAGACTTAAAGATAGCTGATTTCTGTAGGGATTCCCTTCATGGGATCATTGCTGGCAAAAAAGTAGGTTCTTAGTGCCTTTCATAGGCAAACCCCTATTTGAGGTATTCTAAACTAGGAACAGACTTAAAGATAGGTGATTTCTGTAGGGATTCCCTTCATGGGATCATTGCTGGCAAAAAAAGTAGGTTCTTAGTGCCTTTCATAGGCAAACCCCTATTTGAGGTATTCTAAACTAGGAACAGACTTAAAGATAGCTGATTTCTATAGGGATTCCCTTCATGGGATCATTGCTGGCAAAAATGTAGGTTCTTAGTGCCTTTCATAGGCAAACCCCTATTTGAGGTATTCTAAACTAGGAACAGACTTAAAGATAGGTGGTTTCTATAGGGATTCCCTTCATGGGATCATTGCTGGCAAAAATGTAGGTTCTTAGTGCCTTTCATAGGCAAACCCCTATTTGAGATATTCTAAACTAGGAACAGACTTAAAGATAGGTGGTTTCTATAGGGATTCCCTTCATGGGATCATTGCTGGCAAAAAAAGTAGGTTCTTAGTGCCTTTCATAGGCAAACTCCTATTTGAGATATTCTAAACTAGGAACAGACTTAAAGATAGGTGATTTCTATAGGGATTCCCTTCATGGGATCATTGCTGGCAAAAAAGTAGGTTCTTAGTGCCTTTCATAGGCAAACCCCTATTTGAGATATTCTAAACTAGGAACAGACTTAAAGATAGGTGATTTCTATAGGGATTCCCTTCATGGGATCATTGCTGGCAAAAAAGTAGGTTCTTAGTGCCTTTCATAGGCAAACCCCTATTTGAGATATTCTAAACTAGGAACAGACTTAAAGATAGGTGGTTTCTATAGGGATTCCCTTCATGGGATCATTGCTGGCAAAAAAGTAGGTTCTTAGTGCCTTTCATAGGCAAACCCCTATTTGAGATATTCTAAACTAGTAACAGACTTAAAGATAGGTGATTTCTATAGGGATTCCCTTCATGGGATCATTGCTGGCAAAAAAAGTAGGTTCTTAGTGCCTTTCATAGGCAAACTCCTATTTGAGATATTCTAAACTAGGAACAGACTTAAAGATAGGTGATTTCTATAGGGATTCCCTTCATGGGATCATTGCTGGCAAAAAAGTAGGTTCTTAGTGCCTTTCATAGGCAAACCCCTATTTGAGATATTCTAAACTAGGAACAGACTTAAAGATAGGTGATTTCTATAGGGATTCCCTTCATGGGATCATTGCTGGCAAAAAAGTAGGTTCTTAGTGCCTTTCATAGGCAAACCCCTATTTGAGATATTCTAAACTAGGAACAGACTTAAAGATAGGTGATTTCTATAGCGATTCCCTTCATGGGATCATTGCTGGCAAAAAAGTAGGTTCTTAGTGCCTTTCATAGGCAAACCCCTATTTGAGGTATTCTAAACTAGGAACAGACTTAAAGATTGGTGGTTTCTATAGGGATTCCCTTCATGGGATAATTGCTGGCAAAAAAGTAGGTTCTTAGTGCCTTTCATAGGCAAACCCCTATTTGAGATATTCTAAACTAGGAACAGACTTAAAGATAGGTGATTTCTGTAGGGATTCCCTTCATGGGATCATTGCTGGCAAAAAAAGTAGGTTCTTAGTGCCTTTCATAGGCAAACCCCTATTTGAGATATTCTAAACTAGGAACAGACTTAAAGATAGGTGATTTCTATAGGGATTCCCTTCATGGGATCATTGCTGGCAAAAAAAGTAGGTTCTTAGTGCCTTTCATAGGCAAACCCCTATTTGAGATATTCTAAACTAGGAACAGACTTAAAGATAGGTGATTTCTATAGGGATTCCCTTCATGGGATCATTGCTGGCAAAAAAAGTAGGTTCTTAGTGCCTTTCATAGGCAAACCCCTATTTGAGGTATTCTAAACTAGGAACAGACTTAAAGATAGGGGGTTTCTATAGGGATTCCCTTCATGGGATCATGGCTGGCAAAAAAGTAGGTTCTTAGTGCCTTTCATAGGCAAACCCCTATTTGAGGTATTCTAAACTAGGAACAGACTTAAAGATAGGTGATTTCTGTAGGGATTCCCTTCATGGGATCATTGCTGGCAAAAATAAATAGGTTCTTAGTGCCTTTCATAGGCAAACCCCTATTTGAGATATTCTAAACTAGGAACAGACTTAAAGATAGGTGATTTCTATAGGGATTCCCTTCATGGGATCATTGCTGGCAAAAAAAGTAGGTTCTTAGTGCCTTTCATAGGCAAACCCCTATTTGAGGTATTCTAAACTAGGAACAGACTTAAAGATAGGTGATTTCTGTAGGGATTCCCTTCATGGGATCATGGCTGGCAAAAAAGTAGGTTCTTAGTGCCTTTCATAGGCAAACCCCTATTTGAGGTATTCTAAACTAGGAACAGACTTAAAGATTGGTGGTTTCTATAGGGATTCCCTTCATGGGATCATTGCTGGCAAAAAAGTAGGTTCTTAGTGCCTTTCATAGGCAAACTCCTATTTGAGATATTCTAAACTAGGAACAGACTTAAAGATAGGTGATTTCTATAGGGATTCCCTTCATGGGATCATTGCTGGCAAAAAAGTAGGTTCTTAGTGCCTTTCATAGGCAAACCCCTATTTGAGATATTCTAAACTAGGAACAGACTTAAAGATAGGTGATTTCTATAGGGATTCCCTTCATGGGATCATTGCTGGCAAAAAAGTAGGTTCTTAGTGCCTTTCATAGGCAAACCCCTATTTGAGATATTCTAAACTAGGAACAGACTTAAAGATAGGTGATTTCTATAGGGATTCCCTTCATGGGATCATTGCTGGCAAAAAAAGTAGGTTCTTAGTGCCTTTCATAGGCAAACCCCTATTTGAGATATTCTAAACTAGGAACAGACTTAAAGATAGGGGGTTCTATAGGGATTCCCTTCATGGGATCATGGCTGGCAAAAAAGTAGGTTCTTAGTGCCTTTCATAGGCAAACCCCTATTTGAGATATTCTAAACTAGGAACAGACTTAAAGATAGGTGGTTTCTATAGGGATTCCCTTCATGGGATCATTGCTGGCAAAAAAAGTAGGTTCTTAGTGCCTTTCATAGGCAAACCCCTATTTGAGATATTCTAAACTAGGAACAGACTTAAAGATAGGTGATTTCTATAGGGATTCCCTTCATGGGATCATTGCTGGCAAAAATAAATAGGTTCTTAGTGCCTTTCATAGGCAAACCCCTATTTGAGATATTCTAAACTAGGAACAGACTTAAAGATAGGTGATTTCTATAGGGATTCCCTTCATGGGATCATTGCTGGCAAAAAAAGTAGGTTCTTAGTGCCTTTCATAGGCAAACCCCTATTTGAGATATTCTAAACTAGGAACAGACTTAAAGATAGGTGATTTCTATAGGGATTCCCTTCATGGGATCATTGCTGGCAAAAAAAGTAGGTTCTTAGTGCCTTTCATAGGCAAACCCCTATTTGAGATATTCTAAACTAGGAACAGACTTAAAGATAGGTGATTTCTATAGGGATTCCCTTCATGGGATCATTGCTGGCAAAAATAAATAGGTTCTTAGTGCCTTTCATAGGCAAACCCGTATTTGAGATATTCTAAACTAGGAACAGACTTAAAGATAGGTGATTTCTATAGGGATTCCCTTCATGGGATCATTGCTGGCAAAAAAGTAGGTTCTTAGTGCCTTTCATAGGCAAACCCGTATTTGAGATATTCTAAACTAGGAACAGACTTAAAGATAGGTGGTTTCTATAGGGATTCCCTTCATGGGATCATGGCTGGCAAAAAAGTAGGTTCTTAGTGCCTTTCCTAGGCAAACCGCTATTTGAGATATTCTAAACTATCAACAGACTTAAAGATAGGTGATTTCTATAGGGATTCCCTTCATGGGATCATTGCTGGCAAAAAAGTAGGTTCTTAGTGCCTTTCATAGGCAAACCCCTATTTGAGATATTCTAAACTAGGAACAGACTTAAAGATAGGTGATTTCTATAGGGATTCCCTTCATGGGATCATTTCTGGCAAAAATGTAGGTTCTTAGTGCCTTTCATAGGCAAACCCCTATTTGAGGTATTCTAAACTAGGAACAGACTTAAAGATAGGTGGTTTCTATAGGGATTCCCTTCATGGGATCATTGCTGGCAAAAAAGTAGGTTCTTAGTGCCTTTCATAGGCAAACCCCTATTTGAGATATTCTAAACTAGGAACAGACTTAAAGATAGGTGATTTCTATAGGGATTCCCTTCATGGGATCATTGCTGGCAAAAAAGTAGGTTCTTAGTGCCTTTCATAGGCAAACCCCTATTTGAGGTATTCTAAACTAGGAACAGACTTAAAGATAGGTGATTTCTATAGGGATTCCCTTCATGGGATCATTGCTGGCAAAAAAGTAGGTTCTTAGAGCCTTTCATAGGCAAACCTGTATTTGAGATATTCTAAACTAGGAACAGACTTAAAGATTGGTGATTTCTATAGGGATTCCCTTCATGGGATCATTGCTGGCAAAAAAGTAGGTTCTTAGAGCCTTTCATAGGCAAACCCCTATTTGAGATATTCTAAACTAGTAACAGACTTAAAGATAGGTGGTTTCTATAGGGATTCCCTTCATGGGATCATTGCTGGCAAAAAAGTAGGTTCTTAGTGCCTTTCATAGGCAAACCCCTATTTGAGGTATTCTAAACTAGGAACAGACTTAAAGATTGGTGATTTCTATAGGGATTCCCTTCATAGGATCATTGCTGGCAAAAAAAGTAGGTTCTTAGTGCCTTTCATAGGCAAACCCCTATTTGAGGTATTCTAAACTAGGAACAGACTTAAAGATAGGGGATTTCTATAGGGATTCCCTTCATGGGATCATTGCTGGCAAAAAAGTAGGTTCTTAGTGCCTTTCATAGGCAAACCCCTATTTGAGATATTCTAAACTAGGAACAGACTTAAAGATAGGGGATATCTATAGGGATTCCCTTTATGGGATCATGGCTGGCAAAAAAGTAGGTTCTTAGTGCCTTTTATAGGCAAACCCCTATTTGAGATATTCTAAACTAGGAACAGACATAAAGATAGGGGATTTCTATAGGGATTCCCTTCATGGGATCATGGCTGGCAAAAAAGTAGGTTCTTAGTGCCTTTCATAGGCAAACCCCTATTTGAGATATTCTAAACTAGGAACACACTTACAGATAGGTGATTTCTATAGGGATTCCCTTCATGGGATCATTGCTGGCAAAAAAGTAGGTTCTTAGTGCCTTTCATAGGCAAACCCCTATTTGAGATATTCTAAACTAGGAACAGACTTAAAGATAGGTGATTTCTATAGGGATTCCCTTCATGGGATCATTGCTGGCAAAAAAGTAGGTTCTTAGTGCCTTTCATAGGCAAACCCCTATTTCAGATATTCTAAACTTGGAACAGACTTAAAGATAGCTGATTTCTATAGGGATTCCCTTCATGGGATCATTGCTGGCAAAAAAAGTAGGTTCTTAGTGCTTTTCATAGGCAAACCCCTATTTGAGATATTCTAAACTAGTAACAGACTTAAAGATAGGTGATTTCTATAGGGATTCCCTTCATGGGATCATTGCTGGCAAAAAAAGTAGGTTCTTAGTGCCTTTCATAGGCAAACCCCTATTTGAGATATTCTAAACTAGTAACAGACTTAAAGATAGGTGATTTCTATAGGGATTCCCTTCATGGGATCATTGCTGGCAAAAAAAGTAGGTTCTTAGTGCCTTTCATAGGCAAACCCCTATTTCAGATATTCTAAACTAGGAACAGACTTAAAGATAGGTGATTTCTATAGGGATTCCCTTCATGGGATCATTGCGGGCAAAAAAAGTAGGTTCTTAGTGCCTTTCATAGGCAAACCCCTATTTGAGATATTCTAAACTAGTAACAGACTTAAAGATAGGTGATTTCTATAGGGATTCCCTTCATGGGATCATTGCTGGCAAAAAAGTAGGTTCTTAGTGCCTTTCATAGGCAAACCCCTATTTCAGATATTCTAAACTAGTAACAGACTTAAAGATAGGTGGTTTCTATAGGGATTCCCTTCATGGGATCATTGCTGGCAAAAAAAGTAGGTTCTTAGTGCCTTTCATAGGCAAACCCCTATTTGAGATATTCTAAACTAGGAACAGACTTAAAGATAGCTGATTTCTATAGGGATTCCCTTCATGGGATCATTGCTGGCAAAAATGTAGGTTCTTAGTGCCTTTCATAGGCAAACCCCTATTTGAGGTATTCTAAACTAGGAACAGACTTAAAGATAGGTGATTTCTATAGGGATTCCCTTCATGGGATCATTGCTGGCAAAAATGTAGGTTCTTAGTGCCTTTCATAGGCAAACCCCTATTTCAGATATTCTAAACTAGGAACAGACTTAAAGATAGGTGATTTCTATAGGGATTCCCTTCATGGGATCATTGCGGGCAAAAAAAGTAGGTTCTTAGTGCCTTTCATAGGCAAACCCCTATTTGAGATATTCTAAACTAGGAACAGACTTAAAGATAGGTGATTTCTATAGGGATTCCCTTCATGGGATCATTGCTGGCAAAAAAGTAGGTTCTTAGTGCCTTTCATAGGCAAACCCCTATTTGAGATATTCTAAACTAGGAACAGACTTAAAGATAGGTGATTTCTATAGGGATTCCCTTCATGGGATCATTGCTGGCAAAAAAGTAGGTTCTTAGTGCCTTTCATAGGCAAACCCCTATTTGAGATATTCTAAACTAGGAACAGACTTAAAGATAGGTGATTTCTATAGGGATTCCCTTCATAGGATCATTGCTGGCAAAAAAGTAGGTTCTTAGTGCCTTTCATAGGCAAACCCCTATTTGATATATTCTAAACTAGGAACAGACTTAAAGATAGCTGATTTCTATAGGGATTCCCTTCATGGGATCATTGCTGGCAAAAAAGTAGGTTCTTAGTGCCTTTCATAGGCAAACCCCTATTTGAGATATTCTAAACTAGTAACAGACTTAAAGATATGTAGTTTCTATAGGGATTCCCTTCATGGGATCGTTGCTGCAAAAATGTAGGTTCTTAGTGCCTTTCATAGGCAAACCCCTATTTGAGATATTCTAAACTAGGAACAGACTTAAAGATAGGGGATTTCTATAGGGATTCCCTTCATGGGATCATTGCTGGCAAAAATAAATAGGTTCTTAGTGCCTTTCATAGGCAAACCCCTATTTGAGATATTCTAAACTAGGAACAGACTTAAAGATAGGTGGTTTCTATAGGGATTCCCTTCATGGGATCATTGCTGGCAAAAAAGTAGGTTCTTAGTGCCTTTCATAGGCAAACCCCTATTTGAGATATTCTAAACTAAGAACAGACTTAAAGATAGGTGGTTTCTATAGGGATTCCCTTCATGGGATCATTGCTGGCAAAAAAAGTAGGTTCTTAGTGCCTTTCATAGGCAAACCCCTATTTGAGATATTCTAAACTAAGAACAGACTTAAAGATTGGTGATTTCTATAGGGATTCCCTTCATGGGATCATTGCTGGCAAAAAAAGTAGGTTCTTAGTGCCTTTCATAGGCAAACCCCTATTTGAGATATTCTAAACTAGGAACAGACTTAAAGATAGGTGATTTCTATAGGGATTCCCTTCATGGGATCATTGCTGGCAAAAAAAGTAGGTTCTTAGTGCCTTTCATAGGCAAACCCCTATTTGAGGTATTCTAAACTAGGAACAGACTTAAAGATAGCTGATTTCTATAGGGATTCCCTTCATGGGATCATTGCTGGCAAAAAAGTAGGTTCTTAGTGCCTTTCATAGGCAAACCCCTATTTGAGGTATTCTAAACTAGGAACAGACTTAAAGATAGGTGGTTTCTATAGGGATTCCCTTCATGGGATCATTGCTGGCAAAAATGTAGGTTCTTAGTGCCTTTCATAGGCAAACCCCTATTTGAGATATTCTAAACTAGGAACAGAGTTAAAGATAGGTGATTTCTATAGGGATTCCCTTCATGGGATCATTGCTGGCAAAAAAAGTTGGTTCTTAGTGCCTTTCATAGGCAAACCCCTATTTGAGATATTCTAAACTAGGAACAGAGTTAAAGATAGGTGATTTCTATAGGGATTCCCTTCATGGGATCATTGCTGGCAAAAAAAGTAGGTTCTTAGTGCCTTTCATAGGCAAACCCCTATTTGAGATATTCTAAACTAGGAACAGACTTAAAGATAGGTGATTTCTATAGGGATTCCCTTCATGGGATCATTGCTGGCAAAAAAGTAGGTTCTTAGTGCCTTTCATAGGCAAACCCCTATTTGAGATATTCTAAACTAAGAACAGACTTAAAGATAGGTGGTTTCTATAGGGATTCCCTTCATGGGATCATTGCTGGCAAAAAAGTAGGTTCTTAGTGCCTTTCATAGGCAAACCCCTATTTGAGATATTCTAAACTAAGAACAGACTTAAAGATAGGTGGTTTCTATAGGGATTCCCTTCATGGGATCATTGCTGGCAAAAAAGTAGGTTCTTAGTGCCTTTCATAGGCAAACCCCTATTTGAGATATTCTAAACTAGGAACAGACTTAAAGATAGGGGGTTTCTATAGGGATTCCCTTCATGGGATCATTGCTGGCAAAAAAGTAGGTTCTTAATGCCTTTCATAGGCAAACCCCTATTTGAGATATTCTAAACTAGGAACAGACTTAAAGATAGGTGATTTCTATAGGGATTCCCTTCATGGGATCATGGCTGGCAAAAAAGTAGGTTCTTAGTGCCTTTCATAGGCAAACCCCTATTTGAGATATTCTAAACTAGGAACAGACTTAAAGATAGCTGATTTCTATAGGGATTCCCTTCATGGGATCATTGCTGGCAAAAAAGTAGGTTCTTAGTGCCTTTCATAGGCAAACCCCTATTTGAGATATTCTAAACTAGGAACAGACTTAAAGATAGCTGATTTCTATAGGGATTCCCTTCATGGGATCATTGCTGGCAAAAATGTAGGTTCTTAGTGCCTTTCATAGGCAAACCCCTATTTGAGATATTCTAAACTAAGAACAGACTTAAAGATAGGGGGTTTCTATAGGGATTCCCTTCATGGGATCATTGCTGGCAAAAAAGTAGGTTCTTAGTGCCTTTCATAGGCAAACCCCTATTTGAGATATTCTAAACTAGGAACAGACTTAAAGATAGGGGGTTTCTATAGGGATTCCCTTCATGGGATCATTGCTGGCAAAAAAGTAGGTTCTTAGTGCCTTTCATAGGCAAACCCCTATTTCAGATATTCTAAACTAGGAACAGACTTAAAGATAGGTGATTTCTATAGGGATTCCCTTCATGGGATCATTGCTGGCAAAAAAGTAGGTTCTTAGTGCCTTTCATAGGCAAACCCCTATTTGAGATATTCTAAACTAGGAACAGACTTAAAGATAGGGGGTTTCTATAGGGATTCCCTTCATGGGATCATGGCTGGCAAAAAAGTAGGTTC
This sequence comes from Phrynosoma blainvillii, assembly GCA_026167975.1. Lineage (NCBI taxonomy): Eukaryota > Metazoa > Chordata > Lepidosauria > Squamata > Phrynosomatidae > Phrynosoma > Phrynosoma blainvillii. The sequence goes on from JANUYF010000015.1 coordinate 5,765,959, forward strand.
TTAGTGCCTTTCATAGGCAAACCCCTATTTGAGATATTCTAAACTAGGAACAGACTTAAAGATAGGTGATTTCTATAGGGATTCCCTTCATGGGATCATTGCTGGCAAAAAAGTAGGTTCTTAGTGCCTTTCATAGGCAAACCCCTATTTCAGATATTCTAAACTTGGAACAGACTTAAAGATAGCTGATTTCTATAGGGATTCCCTTCATGGGATCATTGCTGGCAAAAAAAGTAGGTTCTTAGTGCTTTTCATAGGCAAACCCCTATTTGAGATATTCTAAACTAGTAACAGACTTAAAGATAGGTGATTTCTATAGGGATTCCCTTCATGGGATCATTGCTGGCAAAAAAAGTAGGTTCTTAGTGCCTTTCATAGGCAAACCCCTATTTCAGATATTCTAAACTAGGAACAGACTTAAAGATAGGTGATTTCTATAGGGATTCCCTTCATGGGATCATTGCGGGCAAAAAAAGGTTCTTAGTGCCTTTCATAGGCAAACCCCTATTTGAGATATTCTAAACTAGTAACAGACTTAAAGATAGGTGATTTCTATAGGGATTCCCTTCATGGGATCATTGCTGGCAAAAAAGTAGGTTCTTAGTGCCTTTCATAGGCAAACCCCTATTTCAGATATTCTAAACTAGTAACAGACTTAAAGATAGGTGACTTCTATAGGGATTCCCTTCATGGGATCATTGCTGGCAAAAATGTAGGTTCTTAGTGCCTTTCATAGGCAAACCCCTATTTGAGATATTCTAAACTAGGAACAGACTTAAAGATAGGTGATTTCTATAGGGATTCCCTTCATGGGATCATTGCTGGCAAAAATGTAGGTTCTTAGTGCCTTTCATAGGCAAACCCCTATTTCAGATATTCTAAACTAGGAACAGACTTAAAGATAGGTGATTTCTATAGGGATTCCCTTCATGGGATCATTGCTGGCAAAAAAGTAGGTTCTTAGTGCCTTTCATAGGCAAACCCCTATTTGAGGTATTCTAAACTAGGAACAGACTTAAAGATAGGTGATTTCTATAGGGATTCCCTTCATGGGATCATTGCTGGCAAAAAAGTAGGTTCTTAGTGCCTTTCATAGGCAAACCCCTATTTGAGATATTCTAAACTAGGAACAGACTTAAAGATAGGTGATTTCTATAGGGATTCCCTTCATAGGATCATTGCTGGCAAAAAAGTAGGTTCTTAGTGCCTTTCATAGGCAAACCCCTATTTGATATATTCTAAACTAGGAACAGACTTAAAGATAGCTGATTTCTATAGGGATTCCCTTCATGGGATCATTGCTGGCAAAAAAGTAGGTTCTTAGTGCCTTTCATAGGCAAACCCCTATTTGAGATATTCTAAACTAGTAACAGACTTAAAGATATGTAGTTTCTATAGGGATTCCCTTCATGGGATCGTTGCTGCAAAAATGTAGGTTCTTAGTGCCTTTCATAGGCAAACCCCTATTTGAGATATTCTAAACTAGGAACAGACTTAAAGATAGGGGATTTCTATAGGGATTCCCTTCATGGGATCATTGCTGGCAAAAATAAATAGGTTCTTAGTGCCTTTCATAGGCAAACCCCTATTTGAGATATTCTAAACTAGGAACAGACTTAAAGATAGGTGGTTTCTATAGGGATTCCCTTCATGGGATCATTGCTGGCAAAAAAGTAGGTTCTTAGTGCCTTTCATAGGCAAACCCCTACTTGAGATATTCTAAACTAGGAACAGACTTAAAGATAGGTGATTTCTATAGGGATTCCCTTCATGGGATCATTGCTGGCAAAAAAGTAGGTTCTTAGTGCCTTTCATAGGCAAACCCCTATTTGAGATATTCTAAACTAAGAACAGACTTAAAGATAGGTGGTTTCTATAGGGATTCCCTTCATGGGATCATTGCTGGCAAAAAAAGTAGGTTCTTAGTGCCTTTCATAGGCAAACCCCTATTTGAGATATTCTAAACTAAGAACAGACTTAAAGATTGGTGATTTCTATAGGGATTCCCTTCATGGGATCATTGCTGGCAAAAAAGTAGGTTCTTAGTGCCTTTCATAGGCAAACCCCTATTTGAGATATTCTAAACTAGGAACAGACTTAAAGATAGGTGATTTCTATAGGGATTCCCTTCATGGGATCATTGCTGGCAAAAAAGTAGGTTCTTAGTGCCTTTCATAGGCAAACCCCTATTTGAGGTATTCTAAACTAGGAACAGACTTAAAGATAGCTGATTTCTATAGGGATTCCCTTCATGGGATCATTGCTGGCAAAAAAGTAGGTTCTTAGTGCCTTTCATAGGCAAACCCCTATTTGAGGTATTCTAAACTAGGAACAGACTTAAAGATAGCTGATTTCTATAGGGATTCCCTTCATGGGATCATTGCTGGCAAAAAAGTAGGTTCTTAGTGCCTTTCATAGGCAAACCCCTATTTGAGGTATTCTAAACTAGGAACAGACTTAAAGATAGGTGATTTCTATAGGGATTCCCTTTATGGGATCATTGCTGGCAAAAAAGTAGGTTCTTAGTGCCTTTCATAGGCAAACCCCTATTTGAGGTATTCTAAACTAGGAACAGACTTAAAGATAGGTGGTTTCTATAGGGATTCCCTTCATGGGATCATTGCTGGCAAAAAAAGTAGGTTCTTAGTGCCTTTCATAGGCAAACCCCTATTTGAGATATTCTAAACTAGGAACAGACTTAAAGATAGGTGATTTCTATAGGGATTCCCTTCATGGGATCATTGCTGGCAAAAAAAGTTGGTTCTTAGTGCCTTTCATAGGCAAACCCCTATTTGAGATATTCTAAACTAAGAACAGACTTAAAGATAGGTGATTTCTATAGGGATTCCCTTCATGGGATCATTGCTGGCAAAAAAAGTAGGTTCTTAGTGCCTTTCATAGGCAAACCCCTATTTCAGATATTCTAAACTAGTAACAGACTTAAAGATAGGTGACTTCTATAGGGATTCCCTTCATGGGATCATTGCTGGCAAAAAAGTAGGTTCTTAGTGCCTTTCATAGGCAAACCCCTATTTGAGATATTCTAAACTAAGAACAGACTTAAAGATAGGTGGTTTCTATAGGGATTCCCTTCATGGGATCATTGCTGGCAAAAAAGTAGGTTCTTAGTGCCTTTCATAGGCAAACCCCTACTTGAGATATTCTAAACTAGGAACAGACTTAAAGATAGGTGGTTTCTATAGGGATTCCCTTCATGGGATCATTGCTGGCAAAAAAGTAGGTTCTTAGTGCCTTTCATAGGCAAACCCCTATTTGAGATATTCTAAACTAGGAACAGAGTTAAAGATAGGTGATTTCTATAGGGATTCCCTTCATGGGATCATTGCTGGCAAAAAAAGTAGGTTCTTAGTGCCTTTCATAGGCAAACCCCTATTTGAGATATTCTAAACTAGGAACAGACTTAAAGATAGGTGATTTCTATAGGGATTCCCTTCATGGGATCATTGCTGGCAAAAAAGTAGGTTCTTAGTGCCTTTCATAGGCAAACCCCTATTTGAGATATTCTAAACTAAGAACAGACTTAAAGATAGGTGGTTTCTATAGGGATTCCCTTCATGGGATCATTGCTGGCAAAAAAGTAGGTTCTTAGTGCCTTTCATAGGCAAACCCCTATTTGAGATATTCTAAACTAAGAACAGACTTAAAGATAGGTGGTTTCTATAGGGATTCCCTTCATGGGATCATTGCTGGCAAAAAAGTAGGTTCTTAGTGCCTTTCATAGGCAAACCCCTATTTGAGATATTCTAAACTAGGAACAGACTTAAAGATAGGGGGTTTCTATAGGGATTCCCTTCATGGGATCATTGCTGGCAAAAAAGTAGGTTCTTAATGCCTTTCATAGGCAAACCCCTATTTGAGATATTCTAAACTAGGAACAGACTTAAAGATAGGTGATTTCTATAGGGATTCCCTTCATGGGATCATGGCTGGCAAAAAAGTAGGTTCTTAGTGCCTTTCATAGGCAAACCCCTATTTGAGATATTCTAAACTAGGAACAGACTTAAAGATAGGGGGTTTCTATAGGGATTCCCTTCATGGGATCATTGCTGGCAAAAAAGTAGGTTCTTAATGCCTTTCATAGGCAAACCCCTATTTGAGATATTCTAAACTAGGAACAGACTTAAAGATAGGTGATTTCTATAGGGATTCCCTTCATGGGATCATGGCTGGCAAAAAAGTAGGTTCTTAGTGCCTTTCATAGGCAAACCCCTATTTGAGATATTCTAAACTAGGAACAGACTTAAAGATAGCTGATTTCTATAGGGATTCCCTTCATGGGATCATTGCTGGCAAAAAAGTAGGTTCTTAGTGCCTTTCATAGGCAAACCCCTATTTGAGATATTCTAAACTAGGAACAGACTTAAAGATAGCTGATTTCTATAGGGATTCCCTTCATGGGATCATTGCTGGCAAAAATGTAGGTTCTTAGTGCCTTTCATAGGCAAACCCCTATTTGAGATATTCTAAACTAAGAACAGACTTAAAGATAGGGGGTTTCTATAGGGATTCCCTTCATGGGATCATTGCTGGCAAAAAAGTAGGTTCTTAGTGCCTTTCATAGGCAAACCCCTATTTGAGATATTCTAAACTAGGAACAGACTTAAAGATAGGGGGTTTCTATAGGGATTCCCTTCATGGGATCATTGCTGGCAAAAAAGTAGGTTCTTAGTGCCTTTCATAGGCAAACCCCTATTTCAGATATTCTAAACTAGGAACAGACTTAAAGATAGGTGATTTCTATAGGGATTCCCTTCATGGGATCATTGCTGGCAAAAAAGTAGGTTCTTAGTGCCTTTCATAGGCAAACCCCTATTTGAGATATTCTAAACTAGGAACAGACTTAAAGATAGGGGGTTTCTATAGGGATTCCCTTCATGGGATCATGGCTGGCAAAAAAGTAGGTTCTTAGTGCCTTTCATAGGCAAACCCCTATTTGAGATATTCTAAACTAGGAACAGACTTAAAGATAGGTGATTTCTATAGGGATTCCCTTCATGGGATCATTGCTGGCAAAAAAGTAGGTTCTTAGTGCCTTTCATAGGCAAACCCCTATTTCAGATATTCTAAACTTGGAACAGACTTAAAGATAGCTGATTTCTATAGGGATTCCCTTCATGGGATCATTGCTGGCAAAAAAAGTAGGTTCTTAGTGCTTTTCATAGGCAAACCCCTATTTGAGATATTCTAAACTAGTAACAGACTTAAAGATAGGTGATTTCTATAGGGATTCCCTTCATGGGATCATTGCTGGCAAAAAAAGTAGGTTCTTAGTGCCTTTCATAGGCAAACCCCTATTTCAGATATTCTAAACTAGGAACAGACTTAAAGATAGGTGATTTCTATAGGGATTCCCTTCATGGGATCATTGCGGGCAAAAAAAGTAGGTTCTTAGTGCCTTTCATAGGCAAACCCCTATTTGAGATATTCTAAACTAGTAACAGACTTAAAGATAGGTGATTTCTATAGGGATTCCCTTCATGGGATCATTGCTGGCAAAAAAGTAGGTTCTTAGTGCCTTTCATAGGCAAACCCCTATTTCAGATATTCTAAACTAGGAACAGACTTAAAGATAGGTGATTTCTATAGGGATTCCCTTCATGGGATCATTGCTGGCAAAAAAAGTAGGTTCTTAGTGCCTTTCATAGGCAAACCCCTATTTGAGATATTCTAAACTAGTAACAGACTTAAAGATAGGTGATTTCTATAGGGATTCCCTTCATGGGATCATTGCTGGCAAAAAAGTAGGTTCTTAGTGCCTTTCATAGGCAAACCCCTATTTCAGATATTCTAAACTAGGAACAGACTTAAAGATAGGTGATTTCTATAGGGATTCCCTTCATGGGATCATTGCGGGCAAAAAAAGTAGGTTCTTAGTGCCTTTCATAGGCAAACCCCTATTTGAGATATTCTAAACTAGTAACAGACTTAAAGATAGGTGATTTCTATAGGGATTCCCTTCATGGGATCATTGCTGGCAAAAAAGTAGGTTCTTAGTGCCTTTCATAGGCAAACCCCTATTTCAGATATTCTAAACTAGGAACAGACTTAAAGATAGGTGACTTCTATAGGGATTCCCTTCATGGGATCATTGCTGGCAAAAATGTAGGTTCTTAGTGCCTTTCATAGGCAAACCCCTATTTGAGATATTCTAAACTAGGAACAGACTTAAAGATAGGTGATTTCTATAGGGATTCCCTTCATGGGATCATTGCTGGCAAAAATGTAGGTTCTTAGTGCCTTTCATAGGCAAACCCCTATTTCAGATATTCTAAACTAGGAACAGACTTAAAGATAGGTGATTTCTATAGGGATTCCCTTCATGGGATCATTGCTGGCAAAAAAGTAGGTTCTTAGTGCCTTTCATAGGCAAACCCCTATTTGAGGTATTCTAAACTAGGAACAGACTTAAAGATAGGTGATTTCTATAGGGATTCCCTTCATGGGATCATTGCTGGCAAAAAAGTAGGTTCTTAGTGCCTTTCATAGGCAAACCCCTATTTGAGATATTCTAAACTAGGAACAGACTTAAAGATAGGTGATTTCTATAGGGATTCCCTTCATAGGATCATTGCTGGCAAAAAAGTAGGTTCTTAGTGCCTTTCATAGGCAAACCCCTATTTGATATATTCTAAACTAGGAACAGACTTAAAGATAGCTGATTTCTATAGGGATTCCCTTCATGGGATCATTGCTGGCAAAAAAGTAGGTTCTTAGTGCCTTTCATAGGCAAACCCCTATTTGAGATATTCTAAACTAGTAACAGACTTAAAGATATGTAGTTTCTATAGGGATTCCCTTCATGGGATCGTTGCTGCAAAAATGTAGGTTCTTAGTGCCTTTCATAGGCAAACCCCTATTTGAGATATTCTAAACTAGGAACAGACTTAAAGATAGGGGATTTCTATAGGGATTCCCTTCATGGGATCATTGCTGGCAAAAATAAATAGGTTCTTAGTGCCTTTCATAGGCAAACCCCTATTTGAGATATTCTAAACTAGGAACAGACTTAAAGATAGGTGGTTTCTATAGGGATTCCCTTCATGGGATCATTGCTGGCAAAAAAGTAGGTTCTTAGTGCCTTTCATAGGCAAACCCCTACTTGAGATATTCTAAACTAGGAACAGACTTAAAGATAGGTGGTTTCTATAGGGATTCCCTTCATGGGATCATTGCTGGCAAAAAAGTAGGTTCTTAGTGCCTTTCATAGGCAAACCCCTATTTGAGATATTCTAAACTAAGAACAGACTTAAAGATAGGTGGTTTCTATAGGGATTCCCTTCATGGGATCATTGCTGGCAAAAAAAGTAGGTTCTTAGTGCCTTTCATAGGCAAACCCCTATTTGAGATATTCTAAACTAAGAACAGACTTAAAGATTGGTGATTTCTATAGGGATTCCCTTCATGGGATCATTGCTGGCAAAAAAGTAGGTTCTTAGTGCCTTTCATAGGCAAACCCCTATTTGAGATATTCTAAACTAGGAACAGACTTAAAGATAGGTGATTTCTATAGGGATTCCCTTCATGGGATCATTGCTGGCAAAAAAGTAGGTTCTTAGTGCCTTTCATAGGCAAACCCCTATTTGAGGTATTCTAAACTAGGAACAGACTTAAAGATAGCTGATTTCTATAGGGATTCCCTTCATGGGATCATTGCTGGCAAAAAAGTAGGTTCTTAGTGCCTTTCATAGGCAAACCCCTATTTGAGGTATTCTAAACTAGGAACAGACTTAAAGATAGGTGATTTCTATAGGGATTCCCTTCATGGGATCATTGCTGGCAAAAAAGTAGGTTCTTAGTGCCTTTCATAGGCAAACCCCTATTTCAGATATTCTAAACTTGGAACAGACTTAAAGATAGCTGATTTCTATAGGGATTCCCTTCATGGGATCATTGCTGGCAAAAAAAGTAGGTTCTTAGTGCTTTTCATAGGCAAACCCCTATTTGAGATATTCTAAACTAGTAACAGACTTAAAGATAGGTGATTTCTATAGGGATTCCCTTCATGGGATCATTGCTGGCAAAAAAAGTAGGTTCTTAGTGCCTTTCATAGGCAAACCCCTATTTCAGATATTCTAAACTAGGAACAGACTTAAAGATAGGTGATTTCTATAGGGATTCCCTTCATGGGATCATTGCGGGCAAAAAAAGTAGGTTCTTAGTGCCTTTCATAGGCAAACCCCTATTTGAGATATTCTAAACTAGTAACAGACTTAAAGATAGGTGATTTCTATAGGGATTCCCTTCATGGGATCATTGCTGGCAAAAAAGTAGGTTCTTAGTGCCTTTCATAGGCAAACCCCTATTTCAGATATTCTAAACTAGGAACAGACTTAAAGATAGGTGATTTCTATAGGGATTCCCTTCATGGGATCATTGCTGGCAAAAAAAGTAGGTTCTTAGTGCCTTTCATAGGCAAACCCCTATTTGAGATATTCTAAACTAGTAACAGACTTAAAGATAGGTGATTTCTATAGGGATTCCCTTCATGGGATCATTGCTGGCAAAAAAGTAGGTTCTTAGTGCCTTTCATAGGCAAACCCCTATTTCAGATATTCTAAACTAGGAACAGACTTAAAGATAGGTGATTTCTATAGGGATTCCCTTCATGGGATCATTGCGGGCAAAAAAAGTAGGTTCTTAGTGCCTTTCATAGGCAAACCCCTATTTGAGATATTCTAAACTAGTAACAGACTTAAAGATAGGTGATTTCTATAGGGATTCCCTTCATGGGATCATTGCTGGCAAAAAAGTAGGTTCTTAGTGCCTTTCATAGGCAAACCCCTATTTCAGATATTCTAAACTAGGAACAGACTTAAAGATAGGTGACTTCTATAGGGATTCCCTTCATGGGATCATTGCTGGCAAAAATGTAGGTTCTTAGTGCCTTTCATAGGCAAACCCCTATTTGAGATATTCTAAACTAGGAACAGACTTAAAGATAGGTGATTTCTATAGGGATTCCCTTCATGGGATCATTGCTGGCAAAAATGTAGGTTCTTAGTGCCTTTCATAGGCAAACCCCTATTTCAGATATTCTAAACTAGGAACAGACTTAAAGATAGGTGATTTCTATAGGGATTCCCTTCATGGGATCATTGCTGGCAAAAAAGTAGGTTCTTAGTGCCTTTCATAGGCAAACCCCTATTTGAGGTATTCTAAACTAGGAACAGACTTAAAGATAGGTGATTTCTATAGGGATTCCCTTCATGGGATCATTGCTGGCAAAAAAGTAGGTTCTTAGTGCCTTTCATAGGCAAACCCCTATTTGAGATATTCTAAACTAGGAACAGACTTAAAGATAGGTGATTTCTATAGGGATTCCCTTCATAGGATCATTGCTGGCAAAAAAGTAGGTTCTTAGTGCCTTTCATAGGCAAACCCCTATTTGATATATTCTAAACTAGGAACAGACTTAAAGATAGCTGATTTCTATAGGGATTCCCTTCATGGGATCATTGCTGGCAAAAAAGTAGGTTCTTAGTGCCTTTCATAGGCAAACCCCTATTTGAGATATTCTAAACTAGTAACAGACTTAAAGATATGTAGTTTCTATAGGGATTCCCTTCATGGGATCGTTGCTGCAAAAATGTAGGTTCTTAGTGCCTTTCATAGGCAAACCCCTATTTGAGATATTCTAAACTAGGAACAGACTTAAAGATAGGGGATTTCTATAGGGATTCCCTTCATGGGATCATTGCTGGCAAAAATAAATAGGTTCTTAGTGCCTTTCATAGGCAAACCCCTATTTGAGATATTCTAAACTAGGAACAGACTTAAAGATAGGTGGTTTCTATAGGGATTCCCTTCATGGGATCATTGCTGGCAAAAAAGTAGGTTCTTAGTGCCTTTCATAGGCAAACCCCTATTTGAGGTATTCTAAACTAGGAACAGACTTAAAGATAGGTGATTTCTATAGGGATTCCCTTCATGGGATCATTGCTGGCAAAAAAGTAGGTTCTTAGTGCCTTTCATAGGCAAACCCCTATTTGAGGTATTCTAAACTAGGAACAGACTTAAAGATAGGTGGTTTCTATAGGGATTCCCTTCATGGGATCATTGCTGGCAAAAAAAGTAGGTTCTTAGTGCCTTTCATAGGCAAACCCCTATTTGAGATATTCTAAACTAGGAACAGACTTAAAGATAGGTGATTTCTATAGGGATTCCCTTCATGGGATCATTGCTGGCAAAAAAAGTTGGTTCTTAGTGCCTTTCATAGGCAAACCCCTATTTGAGATATTCTAAACTAAGAACAGACTTAAAGATAGGTGATTTCTATAGGGATTCCCTTCATGGGATCATTGCTGGCAAAAAAAGTAGGTTCTTAGTGCCTTTCATAGGCAAACCCCTATTTCAGATATTCTAAACTAGTAACAGACTTAAAGATAGGTGACTTCTATAGGGATTCCCTTCATGGGATCATTGCTGGCAAAAAAGTAGGTTCTTAGTGCCTTTCATAGGCAAACCCCTATTTGAGATATTCTAAACTAAGAACAGACTTAAAGATAGGTGGTTTCTATAGGGATTCCCTTCATGGGATCATTGCTGGCAAAAAAGTAGGTTCTTAGTGCCTTTCATAGGCAAACCCCTACTTGAGATATTCTAAACTAGGAACAGACTTAAAGATAGGTGGTTTCTATAGGGATTCCCTTCATGGGATCATTGCTGGCAAAAAAGTAGGTTCTTAGTGCCTTTCATAGGCAAACCCCTATTTGAGATATTCTAAACTAAGAACAGACTTAAAGATAGGTGGTTTCTATAGGGATTCCCTTCATGGGATCATTGCTGGCAAAAAAAGTAGGTTCTTAGTGCCTTTCATAGGCAAACCCCTATTTGAGATATTCTAAACTAAGAACAGACTTAAAGATTGGTGATTTCTATAGGGATTCCCTTCATGGGATCATTGCTGGCAAAAAAGTAGGTTCTTAGTGCCTTTCATAGGCAAACCCCTATTTGAGATATTCTAAACTAGGAACAGACTTAAAGATAGCTGATTTCTATAGGGATTCCCTTCATGGGATCATTGCTGGCAAAAAAGTAGGTTCTTAGTGCCTTTCATAGGCAAACCCCTATTTGAGGTATTCTAAACTAGGAACAGACTTAAAGATAGCTGATTTCTATAGGGATTCCCTTCATGGGATCATTGCTGGCAAAAAAGTAGGTTCTTAGTGCCTTTCATAGGCAAACCCCTATTTGAGGTATTCTAAACTAGGAACAGACTTAAAGATAGCTGATTTCTATAGGGATTCCCTTCATGGGATCATTGCTGGCAAAAAAGTAGGTTCTTAGTGCCTTTCATAGGCAAACCCCTATTTGAGGTATTCTAAACTAGGAACAGACTTAAAGATAGGTGATTTCTATAGGGATTCCCTTCATGGGATCATTGCTGGCAAAAAAGTAGGTTCTTAGTGCCTTTCATAGGCAAACCCCTATTTGAGGTATTCTAAACTAGGAACAGACTTAAAGATAGGTGGTTTCTATAGGGATTCCCTTCATGGGATCATTGCTGGCAAAAAAAGTAGGTTCTTAGTGCCTTTCATAGGCAAACCCCTATTTGAGATATTCTAAACTAGGAACAGACTTAAAGATAGGTGATTTCTATAGGGATTCCCTTCATGGGATCATTGCTGGCAAAAAAAGTTGGTTCTTAGTGCCTTTCATAGGCAAACCCCTATTTGAGATATTCTAAACTAAGAACAGACTTAAAGATAGGTGATTTCTATAGGGATTCCCTTCATGGGATCATTGCTGGCAAAAAAAGTAGGTTCTTAGTGCCTTTCATAGGCAAACCCCTATTTCAGATATTCTAAACTAGTAACAGACTTAAAGATAGGTGACTTCTATAGGGATTCCCTTCATGGGATCATTGCTGGCAAAAAAGTAGGTTCTTAGTGCCTTTCATAGGCAAACCCCTATTTGAGATATTCTAAACTAAGAACAGACTTAAAGATAGGTGGTTTCTATAGGGATTCCCTTCATGGGATCATTGCTGGCAAAAAAAGTAGGTTCTTAGTGCCTTTCATAGGCAAACCCCTATTTGAGATATTCTAAACTAAGAACAGACTTAAAGATTGGTGATTTCTATAGGGATTCCCTTCATGGGATCATTGCTGGCAAAAAAAGTAGGTTCTTAGTGCCTTTCATAGGCAAACCCCTATTTGAGATATTCTAAACTAGGAACAGACTTAAAGATAGGTGATTTCTATAGGGATTCCCTTCATGGGATCATTGCTGGCAAAAAAAGTAGGTTCTTAGTGCCTTTCATAGGCAAACCCCTATTTGAGGTATTCTAAACTAGGAACAGACTTAAAGATAGCTGATTTCTATAGGGATTCCCTTCATGGGATCATTGCTGGCAAAAAAGTAGGTTCTTAGTGCCTTTCATAGGCAAACCCCTATTTGAGGTATTCTAAACTAGGAACAGACTTAAAGATAGGTGATTTCTATAGGGATTCCCTTCATGGGATCATTGCTGGCAAAAAAGTAGGTTCTTAGTGCCTTTCATAGGCAAACCCCTATTTGAGGTATTCTAAACTAGGAACAGACTTAAAGATAGGTGGTTTCTATAGGGATTCCCTTCATGGGATCATTGCTGGCAAAAAAAGTAGGTTCTTAGTGCCTTTCATAGGCAAACCCCTATTTGAGATATTCTAAACTAAGAACAGACTTAAAGATAGGTGATTTCTATAGGGATTCCCTTCATGGGATCATTGCTGGCAAAAAAGTAGGTTCTTAGTGCCTTTCATAGGCAAACCCCTATTTGAGGTATTCTAAACTAGGAACAGACTTAAAGATAGGTGATTTCTATAGGGATTCCCTTCATGGGATCATTGCTGGCAAAAATGTAGGTTCTTAGTGCCTTTCATAGGCAAACCCCTATTTGAGATATTCTAAACTAGGAACAGAGTTAAAGATAGGTGATTTCTATAGGGATTCCCTTCATGGGATCATTGCTGGCAAAAAAAGTTGGTTCTTAGTGCCTTTCATAGGCAAACCCCTATTTGAGATATTCTAAACTAGGAACAGAGTTAAAGATAGGTGATTTCTATAGGGATTCCCTTCATGGGATCATTGCTGGCAAAAAAAGTAGGTTCTTAGTGCCTTTCATAGGCAAACCCCTATTTGAGATATTCTAAACTAGGAACAGACTTAAAGATAGGTGATTTCTATAGGGATTCCCTTCATGGGATCATTGCTGGCAAAAAAGTAGGTTCTTAGTGCCTTTCATAGGCAAACCCCTATTTGAGATATTCTAAACTAAGAACAGACTTAAAGATAGGTGGTTTCTATAGGGATTCCCTTCATGGGATCATTGCTGGCAAAAAAGTAGGTTCTTAGTGCCTTTCATAGGCAAACCCCTATTTGAGATATTCTAAACTAGGAACAGACTTAAAGATAGGGGGTTTCTATAGGGATTCCCTTCATGGGATCATTGCTGGCAAAAAAGTAGGTTCTTAATGCCTTTCATAGGCAAACCCCTATTTGAGATATTCTAAACTAGGAACAGACTTAAAGATAGGTGATTTCTATAGGGATTCCCTTCATGGGATCATTGCTGGCAAAAATAAATAGGTTCTTAGTGCCTTTCATAGGCAAACCCGTATTTGAGATATTCTAAACTAGGAACAGACTTAAAGATAGGTGATTTCTATAGGGATTCCCTTCATGGGATCATTGCTGGCAAAAAAGTAGGTTCTTAGTGCCTTTCATAGGCAAACCCGTATTTGAGATATTCTAAACTAGGAACAGACTTAAAGATAGGTGGTTTCTATAGGGATTCCCTTCATGGGATCATGGCTGGCAAAAAAGTAGGTTCTTAGTGCCTTTCCTAGGCAAACCGCTATTTGAGATATTCTAAACTATCAACAGACTTAAAGATAGGTGATTTCTATAGGGATTCCCTTCATGGGATCATTGCTGGCAAAAAAGTAGGTTCTTAGTGCCTTTCATAGGCAAACCCCTATTTGAGATATTCTAAACTAGGAACAGACTTAAAGATAGGTGATTTCTATAGGGATTCCCTTCATGGGATCATTTCTGGCAAAAATGTAGGTTCTTAGTGCCTTTCATAGGCAAACCCCTATTTGAGGTATTCTAAACTAGGAACAGACTTAAAGATAGGTGGTTTCTATAGGGATTCCCTTCATGGGATCATTGCTGGCAAAAAAGTAGGTTCTTAGTGCCTTTCATAGGCAAACCCCTATTTGAGATATTCTAAACTAGGAACAGACTTAAAGATAGGTGATTTCTATAGGGATTCCCTTCATGGGATCATTGCTGGCAAAAAAGTAGGTTCTTAGTGCCTTTCATAGGCAAACCCCTATTTGAGGTATTCTAAACTAGGAACAGACTTAAAGATAGGTGATTTCTATAGGGATTCCCTTCATGGGATCATTGCTGGCAAAAAAGTAGGTTCTTAGAGCCTTTCATAGGCAAACCTGTATTTGAGATATTCTAAACTAGGAACAGACTTAAAGATTGGTGATTTCTATAGGGATTCCCTTCATGGGATCATTGCTGGCAAAAAAGTAGGTTCTTAGAGCCTTTCATAGGCAAACCCCTATTTGAGATATTCTAAACTAGTAACAGACTTAAAGATAGGTGGTTTCTATAGGGATTCCCTTCATGGGATCATTGCTGGCAAAAAAGTAGGTTCTTAGTGCCTTTCATAGGCAAACCCCTATTTGAGGTATTCTAAACTAGGAACAGACTTAAAGATTGGTGATTTCTATAGGGATTCCCTTCATAGGATCATTGCTGGCAAAAAAAGTAGGTTCTTAGTGCCTTTCATAGGCAAACCCCTATTTGAGGTATTCTAAACTAGGAACAGACTTAAAGATAGGGGATTTCTATAGGGATTCCCTTCATGGGATCATTGCTGGCAAAAAAGTAGGTTCTTAGTGCCTTTCATAGGCAAACCCCTATTTGAGATATTCTAAACTAGGAACAGACTTAAAGATAGGGGATTTCTATAGGGATTCCCTTTATGGGATCATGGCTGGCAAAAAAGTAGGTTCTTAGTGCCTTTTATAGGCAAACCCCTATTTGAGATATTCTAAACTAGGAACAGACATAAAGATAGGGGATTTCTATAGGGATTCCCTTCATGGGATCATGGCTGGCAAAAAAGTAGGTTCTTAGTGCCTTTCATAGGCAAACCCCTATTTGAGATATTCTAAACTAGGAACACACTTACAGATAGGTGATTTCTATAGGGATTCCCTTCATGGGATCATTGCTGGCAAAAAAGTAGGTTCTTAGTGCCTTTCATAGGCAAACCCCTATTTGAGATATTCTAAACTAGGAACAGACTTAAAGATAGGTGATTTCTATAGGGATTCCCTTCATGGGATCATTGCTGGCAAAAAAGTAGGTTCTTAGTGCCTTTCATAGGCAAACCCCTATTTCAGATATTCTAAACTTGGAACAGACTTAAAGATAGCTGATTTCTATAGGGATTCCCTTCATGGGATCATTGCTGGCAAAAAAAGTAGGTTCTTAGTGCTTTTCATAGGCAAACCCCTATTTGAGATATTCTAAACTAGTAACAGACTTAAAGATAGGTGATTTCTATAGGGATTCCCTTCATGGGATCATTGCGGGCAAAAAAAGTAGGTTCTTAGTGCCTTTCATAGGCAAACCCCTATTTGAGATATTCTAAACTAGTAACAGACTTAAAGATAGGTGATTTCTATAGGGATTCCCTTCATGGGATCATTGCTGGCAAAAAAGTAGGTTCTTAGTGCCTTTCATAGGCAAACCCCTATTTCAGATATTCTAAACTAGTAACAGACTTAAAGATAGGTGGTTTCTATAGGGATTCCCTTCATGGGATCATTGCTGGCAAAAAAAGTAGGTTCTTAGTGCCTTTCATAGGCAAACCCCTATTTGAGATATTCTAAACTAGGAACAGACTTAAAGATAGGTGATTTCTATAGGGATTCCCTTCATGGGATCATTGCTGGCAAAAAAGTAGGTTCTTAGTGCCTTTCATAGGCAAACCCCTATTTGAGGTATTCTAAACTAGGAACAGACTTAAAGATAGGTGATTTCTATAGGGATTCCCTTCATGGGATCATTGCTGGCAAAAAAGTAGGTTCTTAGTGCCTTTCATAGGCAAACCCCTATTTGAGATATTCTAAACTAGGAACAGACTTAAAGATAGGTGATTTCTATAGGGATTCCCTTCATAGGATCATTGCTGGCAAAAAAGTAGGTTCTTAGTGCCTTTCATAGGCAAACCCCTATTTGATATATTCTAAACTAGGAACAGACTTAAAGATAGCTGATTTCTATAGGGATTCCCTTCATGGGATCATTGCTGGCAAAAAAGTAGGTTCTTAGTGCCTTTCATAGGCAAACCCCTATTTGAGATATTCTAAACTAGGAACAGACTTAAAGATAGGTGGTTTCTATAGGGATTCCCTTCATGGGATCATTGCTGGCAAAAAAGTAGGTTCTTAGTGCCTTTCATAGGCAAACCCCTATTTGAGATATTCTAAACTAGTAACAGACTTAAAGATATGTAGTTTCTATAGGGATTCCCTTCATGGGATCGTTGCTGCAAAAATGTAGGTTCTTAGTGCCTTTCATAGGCAAACCCCTATTTGAGATATTCTAAACTAGGAACAGACTTAAAGATAGGGGATTTCTATAGGGATTCCCTTCATGGGATCATTGCTGGCAAAAATAAATAGGTTCTTAGTGCCTTTCATAGGCAAACCCCTATTTGAGATATTCTAAACTAGGAACAGACTTAAAGATAGGTGGTTTCTATAGGGATTCCCTTCATGGGATCATTGCTGGCAAAAAAGTAGGTTCTTAGTGCCTTTCATAGGCAAACCCCTACTTGAGATATTCTAAACTAGGAACAGACTTAAAGATAGGTGGTTTCTATAGGGATTCCCTTCATGGGATCATTGCTGGCAAAAAAGTAGGTTCTTAGTGCCTTTCATAGGCAAACCCCTATTTGAGATATTCTAAACTAAGAACAGACTTAAAGATAGGTGGTTTCTATAGGGATTCCCTTCATGGGATCATTGCTGGCAAAAAAAGTAGGTTCTTAGTGCCTTTCATAGGCAAACCCCTATTTGAGATATTCTAAACTAAGAACAGACTTAAAGATTGGTGATTTCTATAGGGATTCCCTTCATGGGATCATTGCTGGCAAAAAAAGTAGGTTCTTAGTGCCTTTCATAGGCAAACCCCTATTTGAGATATTCTAAACTAGGAACAGACTTAAAGATAGGTGATTTCTATAGGGATTCCCTTCATGGGATCATTGCTGGCAAAAAAAGTAGGTTCTTAGTGCCTTTCATAGGCAAACCCCTATTTGAGGTATTCTAAACTAGGAACAGACTTAAAGATAGCTGATTTCTATAGGGATTCCCTTCATGGGATCATTGCTGGCAAAAAAGTAGGTTCTTAGTGCCTTTCATAGGCAAACCCCTATTTGAGGTATTCTAAACTAGGAACAGACTTAAAGATAGGTGGTTTCTATAGGGATTCCCTTCATGGGATCATTGCTGGCAAAAATGTAGGTTCTTAGTGCCTTTCATAGGCAAACCCCTATTTGAGATATTCTAAACTAGGAACAGAGTTAAAGATAGGTGATTTCTATAGGGATTCCCTTCATGGGATCATTGCTGGCAAAAAAAGTTGGTTCTTAGTGCCTTTCATAGGCAAACCCCTATTTGAGATATTCTAAACTAGGAACAGAGTTAAAGATAGGTGATTTCTATAGGGATTCCCTTCATGGGATCATTGCTGGCAAAAAAAGTAGGTTCTTAGTGCCTTTCACAGGCAAACCCCTATTTGAGATATTCTAAACTAGGAACAGACTTAAAGATAGGTGGTTTCTATAGGGATTCCCTTCATGGGATCATTGCTGGCAAAAATGTAGGTTCTTAGTGCCTTTCATAGGCAAACCCCTATTTCAGATATTCTAAACTAGGAACAGACTTAAAGATAGGTGATTTCTATAGGGATTCCCTTCATGGGATCATTGCTGGCAAAAAAGTAGGTTCTTAGTGCCTTTCATAGGCAAACCCCTATTTGAGGTATTCTAAACTAGGAACAGACTTAAAGATAGGTGATTTCTATAGGGATTCCCTTCATGGGATCATTGCTGGCAAAAAAGTAGGTTCTTAGTGCCTTTCATAGGCAAACCCCTATTTGAGATATTCTAAACTAGGAACAGACTTAAAGATAGGTGATTTCTATAGGGATTCCCTTCATAGGATCATTGCTGGCAAAAAAGTAGGTTCTTAGTGCCTTTCATAGGCAAACCCCTATTTGATATATTCTAAACTAGGAACAGACTTAAAGATAGCTGATTTCTATAGGGATTCCCTTCATGGGATCATTGCTGGCAAAAAAGTAGGTTCTTAGTGCCTTTCATAGGCAAACCCCTATTTGAGATATTCTAAACTAGTAACAGACTTAAAGATATGTAGTTTCTATAGGGATTCCCTTCATGGGATCGTTGCTGCAAAAATGTAGGTTCTTAGTGCCTTTCATAGGCAAACCCCTATTTGAGATATTCTAAACTAGGAACAGACTTAAAGATAGGGGATTTCTATAGGGATTCCCTTCATGGGATCATTGCTGGCAAAAATAAATAGGTTCTTAGTGCCTTTCATAGGCAAACCCCTATTTGAGATATTCTAAACTAGGAACAGACTTAAAGATAGGTGGTTTCTATAGGGATTCCCTTCATGGGATCATTGCTGGCAAAAAAGTAGGTTCTTAGTGCCTTTCATAGGCAAACCCCTACTTGAGATATTCTAAACTAGGAACAGACTTAAAGATAGGTGGTTTCTATAGGGATTCCCTTCATGGGATCATTGCTGGCAAAAAAGTAGGTTCTTAGTGCCTTTCATAGGCAAACCCCTATTTGAGATATTCTAAACTAAGAACAGACTTAAAGATAGGTGGTTTCTATAGGGATTCCCTTCATGGGATCATTGCTGGCAAAAAAGTAGGTTCTTAGTGCCTTTCATAGGCAAACCCCTACTTGAGATATTCTAAACTAGGAACAGACTTAAAGATAGGTGGTTTCTATAGGGATTCCCTTCATGGGATCATTGCTGGCAAAAAAGTAGGTTCTTAGTGCCTTTCATAGGCAAACCCCTATTTGAGATATTCTAAACTAAGAACAGACTTAAAGATTGGTGATTTCTATAGGGATTCCCTTCATGGGATCATTGCTGGCAAAAAAGTAGGTTCTTAGTGCCTTTCATAGGCAAACCCCTATTTGAGATATTCTAAACTAGGAACAGACTTAAAGATAGGTGATTTCTATAGGGATTCCCTTCATGGGATCATTGCTGGCAAAAAAGTAGGTTCTTAGTGCCTTTCATAGGCAAACCCCTATTTGAGGTATTCTAAACTAGGAACAGACTTAAAGATAGCTGATTTCTATAGGGATTCCCTTCATGGGATCATTGCTGGCAAAAAAGTAGGTTCTTAGTGCCTTTCATAGGCAAACCCCTATTTGAGGTATTCTAAACTAGGAACAGACTTAAAGATAGGTGATTTCTATAGGGATTCCCTTCATGGGATCATTGCTGGCAAAAAAGTAGGTTCTTAGTGCCTTTCATAGGCAAACCCCTATTTGAGGTATTCTAAACTAGGAACAGACTTAAAGATAGCTGATTTCTATAGGGATTCCCTTCATGGGATCATTGCTGGCAAAAAAAGTTGGTTCTTAGTGCCTTTCATAGGCAAACCCCTATTTGAGATATTCTAAACTAAGAACAGACTTAAAGATAGGTGATTTCTATAGGGATTCCCTTCATGGGATCATTGCTGGCAAAAAAAGTAGGTTCTTAGTGCCTTTCATAGGCAAACCCCTATTTGAGGTATTCTAAACTAGGAACAGACTTAAAGATAGCTGATTTCTATAGGGATTCCCTTCATGGGATCATTGCTGGCAAAAAAAGTTGGTTCTTAGTGCCTTTCATAGGCAAACCCCTATTTGAGATATTCTAAACTAAGAACAGACTTAAAGATAGGTGATTTCTATAGGGATTCCCTTCATGGGATCATTGCTGGCAAAAAAAGTAGGTTCTTAGTGCCTTTCATAGGCAAACCCCTATTTCAGATATTCTAAACTAGTAACAGACTTAAAGATAGGTGACTTCTATAGGGATTCCCTTCATGGGATCATTGCTGGCAAAAAAAGTAGGTTCTTAGTGCCTTTCATAGGCAAACCCCTATTTGAGATATTCTAAACTAAGAACAGACTTAAAGATAGGTGGTTTCTATAGGGATTCCCTTCATGGGATCATTGCTGGCAAAAAAGTAGGTTCTTAGTGCCTTTCATAGGCAAACCCCTATTTGAGATATTCTAAACTAGGAACAGACTTAAAGATAGGTGGTTTCTATAGGGATTCCCTTCATGGGATCATTGCTGGCAAAAAAGTAGGTTCTTAGTGCCTTTCATAGGCAAACCCCTATTTGAGATATTCTAAACTAAGAACAGACTTAAAGATAGGTGGTTTCTATAGGGATTCCCTTCATGGGATCATTGCTGGCAAAAAAAGTAGGTTCTTAGTGCCTTTCATAGGCAAACCCCTATTTGAGATATTCTAAACTAAGAACAGACTTAAAGATTGGTGATTTCTATAGGGATTCCCTTCATGGGATCATTGCTGGCAAAAAAGTAGGTTCTTAGTGCCTTTCATAGGCAAACCCCTATTTGAGATATTCTAAACTAGGAACAGACTTAAAGATAGGTGATTTCTATAGGGATTCCCTTCATGGGATCATTGCTGGCAAAAAAGTAGGTTCTTAGTGCCTTTCATAGGCAAACCCCTATTTGAGGTATTCTAAACTAGGAACAGACTTAAAGATAGCTGATTTCTATAGGGATTCCCTTCATGGGATCATTGCTGGCAAAAAAGTAGGTTCTTAGTGCCTTTCATAGGCAAACCCCTATTTGAGGTATTCTAAACTAGGAACAGACTTAAAGATAGCTGATTTCTATAGGGATTCCCTTCATGGGATCATTGCTGGCAAAAAAGTAGGTTCTTAGTGCCTTTCATAGGCAAACCCCTATTTGAGATATTCTAAACTAAGAACAGACTTAAAGATAGGTGATTTCTATAGGGATTCCCTTCATGGGATCATTGCTGGCAAAAAAAGTAGGTTCTTAGTGCCTTTCATAGGCAAACCCCTATTTGAGATATTCTAAACTAGGAACAGACTTAAAGATAGGTGATTTCTATAGGGATTCCCTTCATGGGATCATTGCTGGCAAAAAAAGTAGGTTCTTAGTGCCTTTCATAGGCAAACCCCTATTTCAGATATTCTAAACTAGTAACAGACTTAAAGATAGGTGACTTCTATAGGGATTCCCTTCATGGGATCATTGCTGGCAAAAAAGTAGGTTCTTAGTGCCTTTCATAGGCAAACCCCTATTTGAGATATTCTAAACTAAGAACAGACTTAAAGATAGGTGGTTTCTATAGGGATTCCCTTCATGGGATCATTGCTGGCAAAAAAAGTAGGTTCTTAGTGCCTTTCATAGGCAAACCCCTATTTGAGATATTCTAAACTAAGAACAGACTTAAAGATTGGTGATTTCTATAGGGATTCCCTTCATGGGATCATTGCTGGCAAAAAAAGTAGGTTCTTAGTGCCTTTCATAGGCAAACCCCTATTTGAGATATTCTAAACTAGGAACAGACTTAAAGATAGCTGATTTCTATAGGGATTCCCTTCATGGGATCATTGCTGGCAAAAAAGTAGGTTCTTAGTGCCTTTCATAGGCAAACCCCTATTTGAGGTATTCTAAACTAGGAACAGACTTAAAGATAGGTGATTTCTATAGGGATTCCCTTCATGGGATCATTGCTGGCAAAAAAGTAGGTTCTTAGTGCCTTTCATAGGCAAACCCCTATTTGAAGTATTCTAAACTAGGAACAGACTTAAAGATAGCTGATTTCTATAGGGATTCCCTTCATGGGATCATTGCTGGCAAAAAAGTAGGTTCTTAGTGCCTTTCATAGGCAAACCCCTATTTGAGGTATTCTAAACTAGGAACAGACTTAAAGATAGGTGGTTTCTATAGGGATTCCCTTCATGGGATCATTGCTGGCAAAAAAAGTAGGTTCTTAGTGCCTTTCATAGGCAAACCCCTATTTGAGATATTCTAAACTAAGAACAGACTTAAAGATAGGTGATTTCTATAGGGATTCCCTTCATGGGATCATTGCTGGCAAAAAAGTAGGTTCTTAGTGCCTTTCATAGGCAAACCCCTATTTGAGATATTCTAAACTAAGAACAGACTTAAAGATAGGTGGTTTCTATAGGGATTCCCTTCATGGGATCATTGCTGGCAAAAAAGTAGGTTCTTAGTGCCTTTCATAGGCAAACCCCTACTTGAGATATTCTAAACTAGGAACAGACTTAAAGATAGGTGGTTTCTATAGGGATTCCCTTCATGGGATCATTGCTGGCAAAAAAGTAGGTTCTTAGTGCCTTTCATAGGCAAACCCCTATTTGAGATATTCTAAACTAGGAACAGAGTTAAAGATAGGTGATTTCTATAGGGATTCCCTTCATGGGATCATTGCTGGCAAAAATAAATAGGTTCTTAGTGCCTTTCATAGGCAAACCCCTATTTGAGATATTCTAAACTAGGAACAGACTTAAAGATAGGTGATTTCTATAGGGATTCCCTTCATGGGATCATTGCTGGCAAAAAAGTAGGTTCTTAGTGCCTTTCATAGGCAAACCCCTATTTGAGATATTCTAAACTAGGAACAGACTTAAAGATAGGTGGTTTCTATAGGGATTCCCTTCATGGGATCATTGCTGGCAAAAAAGTAGGTTCTTAGTGCCTTTCATAGGCAAACCCCTATTTGAGATATTCTAAACTAGGAACAGACTTAAAGATAGGTGGTTTCTATAGGGATTCCCTTCATGGGATCATTGCTGGCAAAAAAGTAGGTTCTTAGTGCCTTTCATAGGCAAACCCCTATTTGAGATATTCTAAACTAGGAACAGACTTAAAGATAGGTGATTTCTATAGGGATTCCCTTCATGGGATCATTGCTGGCAAAAAAGTAGGTTCTTAGTGCCTTTCATAGGCAAACCCCTATTTGAGATATTCTAAACTAGGAACAGACTTAAAGATAGGGGGTTTCTATAGGGATTCCCTTCATGGGATCATTGCTGGCAAAAAAGTAGGTTCTTAGTGCCTTTCATAGGCAAACCCCTATTTGAGATATTCTAAACTAGGAACAGAGTTAAAGATAGGTGATTTCTATAGGGATTCCCTTCATGGGATCATTGCTGGCAAAAAAGTAGGTTCTTAGTGCCTTTCATAGGCAAACCCCTATTTGAGATATTCTAAACTAGGAACAGAGTTAAAGATAGGTGATTTCTATAGGGATTCCCTTCATGGGATCATTGCTGGCAAAAAAGTAGGTTCTTAGTGCCTTTCATAGGCAAACCCCTATTTGAGATATTCTAAACTAGGAACAGACTTAAAGATAGGTGATTTCTATAGGGATTCCCTTCATGGGATCATTGCTGGCAAAAATGTAGGTTCTTAGTGCCTTTCATAGGCAAACCCCTATTTGAGATATTCTAAACTAGGAACAGAGTTAAAGATAGGTGATTTCTATAGGGATTCCCTTCATGGGATCATTGCTGGCAAAAAAAGTTGGTTCTTAGTGCCTTTCATAGGCAAACCCCTATTTGAGATATTCTAAACTAGGAACAGAGTTAAAGATAGGTGATTTCTATAGGGATTCCCTTCATGGGATCATTGCTGGCAAAAAAGTAGGTTCTTAGTGCCTTTCATAGGCAAACCCCTATTTGAGATATTCTAAACTAGTAACAGACTTAAAGATAGGTGATTTCTATAGGGATTCCCTTCATGGGATCATTGCTGGCAAAAAAAGTAGGTTCTTAGTGCCTTTCATAGGCAAACCCCTATTTGAGATATTCTAAACTAGGAACAGACTTAAAGATAGGGGGTTTCTATAGGGATTCCCTTCATGGGATCATTGCTGGCAAAAAAGTAGGTTCTTAATGCCTTTCATAGGCAAACCCCTATTTGAGATATTCTAAACTAGGAACAGACTTAAAGATAGGGGGTTTCTATAGGGATTCCCTTCATGGGATCATTGCTGGCAAAAAAGTAGGTTCTTAGTGCCTTTCATAGGCAAACCCCTATTTGAGGTATTCTAAACTAGGAACAGACTTAAAGATAGGTGATTTCTATAGGGATTCCCTTCATGGGATCATTGCTGGCAAAAAAGTAGGTTCTTAGTGCCTTTCATAGGCAAACCCCTATTTGAAGTATTCTAAACTAGGAACAGACTTAAAGATAGCTGATTTCTATAGGGATTCCCTTCATGGGATCATTGCTGGCAAAAAAGTAGGTTCTTAGTGCCTTTCATAGGCAAACCCCTATTTGAGGTATTCTAAACTAGGAACAGACTTAAAGATAGGTGGTTTCTATAGGGATTCCCTTCATGGGATCATTGCTGGCAAAAAAAGTAGGTTCTTAGTGCCTTTCATAGGCAAACCCCTATTTGAGATATTCTAAACTAAGAACAGACTTAAAGATAGGTGATTTCTATAGGGATTCCCTTCATGGGATCATTGCTGGCAAAAAAGTAGGTTCTTAGTGCCTTTCATAGGCAAACCCCTATTTGAGATATTCTAAACTAAGAACAGACTTAAAGATAGGTGGTTTCTATAGGGATTCCCTTCATGGGATCATTGCTGGCAAAAAAGTAGGTTCTTAGTGCCTTTCATAGGCAAACCCCTACTTGAGATATTCTAAACTAGGAACAGACTTAAAGATAGGTGGTTTCTATAGGGATTCCCTTCATGGGATCATTGCTGGCAAAAAAGTAGGTTCTTAGTGCCTTTCATAGGCAAACCCCTATTTGAGATATTCTAAACTAGGAACAGAGTTAAAGATAGGTGATTTCTATAGGGATTCCCTTCATGGGATCATTGCTGGCAAAAATAAATAGGTTCTTAGTGCCTTTCATAGGCAAACCCCTATTTGAGATATTCTAAACTAGGAACAGACTTAAAGATAGGTGATTTCTATAGGGATTCCCTTCATGGGATCATTGCTGGCAAAAAAGTAGGTTCTTAGTGCCTTTCATAGGCAAACCCCTATTTGAGATATTCTAAACTAGGAACAGACTTAAAGATAGGTGGTTTCTATAGGGATTCCCTTCATGGGATCATTGCTGGCAAAAAAGTAGGTTCTTAGTGCCTTTCATAGGCAAACCCCTATTTGAGATATTCTAAACTAGGAACAGACTTAAAGATAGGTGGTTTCTATAGGGATTCCCTTCATGGGATCATTGCTGGCAAAAAAGTAGGTTCTTAGTGCCTTTCATAGGCAAACCCCTATTTGAGATATTCTAAACTAGGAACAGACTTAAAGATAGGTGATTTCTATAGGGATTCCCTTCATGGGATCATTGCTGGCAAAAAAGTAGGTTCTTAGTGCCTTTCATAGGCAAACCCCTATTTGAGATATTCTAAACTAGGAACAGACTTAAAGATAGGGGGTTTCTATAGGGATTCCCTTCATGGGATCATTGCTGGCAAAAAAGTAGGTTCTTAGTGCCTTTCATAGGCAAACCCCTATTTGAGATATTCTAAACTAGGAACAGAGTTAAAGATAGGTGATTTCTATAGGGATTCCCTTCATGGGATCATTGCTGGCAAAAAAGTAGGTTCTTAGTGCCTTTCATAGGCAAACCCCTATTTGAGATATTCTAAACTAGGAACAGAGTTAAAGATAGGTGATTTCTATAGGGATTCCCTTCATGGGATCATTGCTGGCAAAAAAGTAGGTTCTTAGTGCCTTTCATAGGCAAACCCCTATTTGAGATATTCTAAACTAGGAACAGACTTAAAGATAGGTGATTTCTATAGGGATTCCCTTCATGGGATCATTGCTGGCAAAAATGTAGGTTCTTAGTGCCTTTCATAGGCAAACCCCTATTTGAGATATTCTAAACTAGGAACAGAGTTAAAGATAGGTGATTTCTATAGGGATTCCCTTCATGGGATCATTGCTGGCAAAAAAAGTTGGTTCTTAGTGCCTTTCATAGGCAAACCCCTATTTGAGATATTCTAAACTAGGAACAGAGTTAAAGATAGGTGATTTCTATAGGGATTCCCTTCATGGGATCATTGCTGGCAAAAAAGTAGGTTCTTAGTGCCTTTCATAGGCAAACCCCTATTTGAGATATTCTAAACTAGTAACAGACTTAAAGATAGGTGATTTCTATAGGGATTCCCTTCATGGGATCATTGCTGGCAAAAAAAGTAGGTTCTTAGTGCCTTTCATAGGCAAACCCCTATTTGAGATATTCTAAACTAGGAACAGACTTAAAGATAGGGGGTTTCTATAGGGATTCCCTTCATGGGATCATTGCTGGCAAAAAAGTAGGTTCTTAATGCCTTTCATAGGCAAACCCCTATTTGAGATATTCTAAACTAGGAACAGACTTAAAGATAGGGGGTTTCTATAGGGATTCCCTTCATGGGATCATTGCTGGCAAAAAAGTAGGTTCTTAGTGCCTTTCATAGGCAAACCCCTATTTGAGATATTCTAAACTAGGAACAGACTTAAAGATAGCTGATTTCTATAGGGATTCCCTTCATGGGATCATTGCTGGCAAAAATGTAGGTTCTTAGTGCCTTTCATAGGCAAACCCCTATTTGAGATATTCTAAACTAGGAACAGACTTAAAGATAGGGGGTTTCTATAGGGATTCCCTTCATGGGATCATTGCTGGCAAAAAAGTAGGTTCTTAGTGCCTTTCATAGGCAAACCCCTATTTCAGATATTCTAAACTTGGAACAGACTTAAAGATAGGTGATTTCTATAGGGATTCCCTTCATAGGATCATTGCTGGCAAAAAAGTAGGTTCTTAGTGCCTTTCATAGGCAAACCCCTATTTCAGATATTCTAAACTAGGAACAGACTTAAAAATAGGTGATTTCTATAGGGATTCCCTTCATGGGATCATTGCTGGCAAAAAAGTAGGTTCTTAGTGCCTTTCATAGGCAAACCCCTATTTGAAGTATTCTAAACTAGGAACAGACTTAAAGATAGGTGATTTCTATAGGGATTCCCTTCATGGGATCATTGCTGGCAAAAATGTAGGTTCTTAGTGCCTTTCATAGGCAAACCCCTATTTGAGATATTCTAAACTAGGAACAGACTTACAGATAGGTGATTTCTATAGGGATTCCCTTCATGGGATCATTGCTGGCAAAAATGTAGGTTCTTAGTGCCTTTCATAGGCAAACCCCTATTTGAGGTATTCTAAACTAGGAACAGACTTAAAGATAGGTGATTTCTATAGGGATTCCCTTCATGGGATCATTGCTGGCAAAAATGTAGGTTCTTAGTGCCTTTCATAGGCAAACCCCTATTTGAGGTATTCTAAACTAGGAACAGACTTAAAGATAGGTGGTTTCTATAGGGATTCCCTTCATGGGATCATGGCTGGCCAAAAAAGCAGCCTCTCCGAGGTCCGTCCTTTGTCCGCTGTCCAGGCAGTGAGTCCCTTCCCCCGTTCTGAGGCATCTCCTTATTAAAGGCAGGCTTTCTCTAGACAACCTGGTAAAGTTTTTCTATGTATCTTTGACCTCCTTTTTTTTTCTTTTCCTTTCGGTGTCTGAAATCCCCGAGAGTCTCCTGCCTGAGATCTGCATCTCTTCTACGAAAGAACTTTTCACCTGGAAATGCTGGGAACTTCATGGGAGTCTTCATGAAAAGAGAAAGCGTCGCTTTGGCCACGATGAGATACTTGATTCTTGAAAAGAAGAAGAAGAGAGAGTTCCTGCAAGCTGTGAGCAGATTTGCCTAGAAACCAGCCATCTCTTGGAACAGACTGTGCTGCCAGTGTCCGTCTTTATTGCCTTGAGGACTCTTCATCTTGATCTTCATCTTCATCTTGAGGCACCTTGGACTCCTCACCTGGGGAGGTTTGAGAGCTGTGTATGTAACCTGCGTGTCTAGGACCCTAAAACATTATACAGATATATGTATGTATACACACACACGACCTTTTCCAGGACCTTTCTATTTCCACTCAGTCATCGCCTTCGATGGAGAAGCCAAGGGAGGACATGGACATGGAAATGGACGCTTTTGGAGAGCTGAGCAAAGCACTGAAGTACTCACAGATCATTGTTCCCATCACTTGCTTCCTATCTCATTTTTATAAAGGATTTTTAGAAATGGTTCTTATGTGTCAGCTGGTTTTACTTTGCAGTGTCATGAGAGCTGCAGTTGTTTGTGAAGGTCTTAGTACTCTTGTGCTGTGCACAGCAAGGGCATCTCCTGCATGGAAATAGCCACAACTTGGAGGAAAGAGGGAAAGAGGCGTGATGGTGGGTCTTGCGGAGGTCCATGGGAAGAGTATTCCTAGCCCTCTGCCCAAATCCAGAGGGACCAGATCTTCAGGAGTAGAGTCTGGCGCTGGGTGCCTTCTGCTTTTCTCCCACCTCCAGCAGCACTTAGCTTTGTGAAGTCGTAGGCTCTCGTGACCGGCATCCATAGGTTTTTGTGGGATTTTCAGGCTTTGTGGCCTACACAGCCCGAAAAACCCACAAAAACCTAAGCACTTAACTTTATTTTCCTCTTGACATTTTCCAAAACCTTCAGTTCTCTGCACACTCAGCCCCCTTGAAAACGCCTCGGTGATCCCTCTCGCCTTCCTTCCAGAGAGCCGGGAGCTGCAGTCTGGGCTGCCTCTGGGATTTATTGTCTATCCCTCCAGCCCTGTCCCTGCCTCTGTCCCTGCCTTGCTCTGAGGCTGAGAGAGTGTGGCTTGCCCAAAGTCAGCCTGTGAGCTTTCCAGAGTCCACTCAAATCGCTACGCCACGCAGGCGGTCTTTGTATCATTTCTTCAAACTCCAAACCGTGGAGTTGGGATATTAAACAGATACATATTCCCCAGCTGTATTTGTTGGCCAGGAAATGCATCTGCTTTGAAATTCTTTATATGAAAAAGGTTTATGTTTGTTCTGTTTAATGTTATTAAATAAAAGTGGCTCCCTTCCTCTCCCAAAATTCAGAAGCAGGCGGACCTCTAGTTACCAGCCTTTGTCTTCCCCCTGAAAGTTCCTGGATTGCACTTTTGCATTTCCACACATGATGTGCAGAGTTTCCTTACTCCTCACCTACAAAGTACGGTTGGGGGGAAACAGCCACCTCAAGAGGCTCGAAGCCTGGCTCGGCCATGTAAAACCACTGGGTGACCCTCTTAGGTGAGTCACACTCTCTCAGCCTCACAGGGTGGCCATGGCAAACCCTTCATTCACAGAGAAGGGATATTGGGTCCAGCTTCCAGCCCCAGCCCTTAAAGTGAAGGCCAGCCTTAGGACTCTGCCCCAGTTCCCTAATTTCCCCAAAGAGCCATCAACACAAAGCCCTGTGTTTCCTTTCTTAGAGAAAGGGGAAAGGACAGAGCGGGGTTGGCCTTAGGATTCACTTCCTGCAAACATTTGTAGCATTCCTCTGAGCATGTGCAAGGTGCCTTTCCCTGATCCTCCTCAGTCACACAGAAGGCCCAAGAGAAAAAGTGCCTCCACATTCACTGGGGTGAGGGGGGAAGAAGGACACCCGTAAATAGACAAACTGCAAATAAAAAACACGATGTTTGCCTACGAGAAGCCCTCTCTAGGAACTTGTAGGTTCTCCAGCGCAGCTCTATGGTCAACATCCTCCAGAAGCTGATCATAGAAGAACGCTGGAGGAGCTCCAAATGCCTAGAGAAGGGTTTTCTTTAGGAACTGTATGGGATCTAGAGATTCCTAGAGAGGGCATACGAATTAAATCCGTGGATGAGCAAAGCCCCAAATGTGGAAGGCCAGCTCTCTCTCTACCTGAAGCAGGTAAGTAGGAGCTCCCTCCTGAGGGTTTTGCCCTGGACCTTCCTGCAAGCGAGAGCCAAGGCTGGGCCTCCGTGTCCCAAAAAATGGGCTCCTGGCGCCCCTTCCCTGCGAGGGGAACCTGCGCACAAAGAGCCACAAAAACACAAACACAAATTCATCAATCTCCCCAGAACTGGGACTCAAAAAGAACAATATACAATTAAAAGCCTAGAAACAGAGGCGCATTAAAAGGAGAATTGAATTATTACAATGGTAAAACAGAGATGGCCGTTATTGAAAGAATAAGATAAAACTGTATAAAACATTTGAAAAGAAAACAATATCCCAAGCGGGTCCTTTACAAATATATTTATTTTTATTTTATTTCTTTATCTGAACAGTGATGTAATATCTAGCTATTTTGTTTTAGTAAATATTAAATAAAATTAGTCATCTTAGTAGGATTATTTAGCTGGCTCTAATGGAAAATCTAGGTGGTTCTAATGGTGGAATAATTGTATATATTATTCCAGGATTTGAATCTTGGTCTCCAGAATCACAGCCCAATGCTTTAGCCGGTATTATGGTTCAATAAACCCACAGGAATTTAAATTAAAAGAAAGTCTGAGAAAAGGGCAGCAAAGAAGTATAAATCCTACTAAGAAAGGGGGATTTCCAGAGGGAAGACCTCAGCCATTTTCTCCCAGGAAAACTAGTTTTGGGTCCATTTGGCCTCGAATTGGCCGTAAGGATAGTCACAGGAATCCTATTGCACCCATTATGTCCTGCGTCTTTGCAGAAATAGTGGGCCCTTGGGATCCTTGGCTGGGATTCGATTCCAGGACTCTCTGGATCCCCAAAGTCCCATGAAATGCAGTGGCGGAGTAAAAGGGCTCCCGCTTCGGTTTCCTGCAGGAGAGGGACCCTATGGCCCACTAGACATGGTTGGACTGCAGTCCCCAGCATCCCTGGTTGGCTAAGCTGGCTCAGGCTGCTGGGAGTTGCAATCCAAGCCATTATAATAGGTCCTGGCCATGGATGCTCAAGTCCCATTAAATGCAGTGATGAAGTAAAAGGGTTTCCTGCAGGAAAGAGGAGCCTATGGCCCTCTGGGTGTGGTTGGACTGTGGTCCCCAGCATCCCTGGTTGGCTATGTTGTTGGCTCAGGCTGCTGGGAGTTGCAATCCAAGCCATTATAATAGGCCCTTGGTATCCACTGGGGTTTGGTTCCAGGAAGCCCTATGGATCCCAAAATCCATGGATGCTCAAGTCCCATTAAACACAATAGCAGAGTAAAATGGTTTGCTTTTGGGGATTTCTAGTTTTCTCTGTTTCTAAAGGATCGGGCTTCATTCCTTTTTTTCCCTGTCCCTTCTTGGCTTTGGCTCATCCTTCTTTCTCCGGGCAGCCATGGAGCAGCGTCCTCTTCATTGTCCTCCGGCTTCTCTTCTCCACATTTCTGCCATGAAAGCCTCCAATTATAATAATATAGTAATATTAGTAGGATTATTTAGGTGGTGGATCTAATGGTGGTTCTAAAGGGGAATAATTATATATATATATATATATATATATATATATATATATATATTATACACACACACACACACACACACACACAGAGGACCTATATATATATATATATATATATATATATATATATATATATAAAATAGGTCCTGTGTACATATATATAGATAGATAGATAGATGGATGGATGGATGTTGGGTGCCTTCAAGTTGCCTCCTTTTGGCCTTGTGACTTGGCAAGTCACACACTCTCAGCCTCAGGGAAGGGAAGGCCATGGCAAAACTACCTCTGAGCAAACCTTGCCAAGAAACTCCTGGGAGACCATGGGCAAATCACACTCTCTCAGCTTCAACAGAAAGCCATGGCAAAACCTCCTCCGAGCAAATCTTGCCAAGAAAACCCCAGGAAAGATCCTCTTTAGTGTCACCATAAGTCAGAAACAACTTACAGAGACACAACAAAAACAACAACTTACAAATACACAACAACAACAACAACACAGATAAAAACACATGCCAGTTAAGACATGCAAAAGTCACTGTTAAAATGCATTCTATAGAATGCAAAACAATGTAGAAACACATGCATTAAAAGGGCAAGAAATAAAACTTGCCCTTAAATCAAAATTCAAGGCGCATCCGTTAAAAAGGGCAAGAAATAAAAACAGGATGTTGAACTATTTCCCTTTTTTAAAAAACTGCCAATTTCCAAAAAGCTTGCAAGAAATTAACTCTGCAAAGAAAATAATGTGTTTTTTTTAAACCTGTAACAACTTTCCAAAAGTATCTTTCAGAACTCAGAAAAGTTGTATCCTGATGTTTTTGCAAAAGTATACATTGCTTGTTTTCAGCAATGGAACTTGAAAGTCTGAAACCTCTGAAAGGACTTTGGATGTATTTAGTGTAATAAATGTCTCTTTTTATTATTATTATTATTATTAAAGATTACTTTGCAATGACTAGAAAGGAAATGTTTAGACGTTGTTCCAATTTTGCGTGTCTCTCCAGCTGCCTGAGTTTGGAAGGCCTCTGAAAGCAATCCTTGCAAAGAGGCCGACAGAGAGAGCAAGGCATGCATGCGCTTTGTAGTTATTTGCTATAAATAGGCATTCAATGTCCTGTTGGAGAACAAGGCATTCATCACAGCCGCAAAGGCAGTTTCTCCAGCGCTTCTGGCATTGTTTCCGGAGAGCAAAAAGTACATGAATTCCGTATTAAAAGCTCAAAACATCCCAAGGTGAGTTTGTTGTTGTTGTTGTTGTTGTTGTTGCTTGTCGAGGAGAGAAAGCCTCTCCTAAATTCAGATTTCTTGCATGTGATTTGGCAGTGCATGCAATTTGCAGTTCTTACTTTTAGGCACTCTCAATAGGAATTTCTTGTAATGTAGCTTGTATGTCATTTGGATATGCATGGAATTTGCACTTCTTACTTTAGTAAGAACTACACGGAAGCATGTAGCATGCATCATCCAGTCGGATTCAGAAGAAAACTATGTTCTTGGCTACCAGAAATGTCAAAATGAGGGGTGGCCTGTGGAACTCCCTGCCACTGGGAGTTCGGTTGGACCCCTATTTGTTCTCTTCTTACCGACAGGCAAAGATCTTCCTATTTAAAAAGGATTTTGGCTTTTTACTGCTTGGGTCGAAAGGAGGTTTGAGGTGTGTGCTCTTGTCTATTATTATTATTATTACTACTACTACTACTACTACTACTATTTCTTATCTGCTCCTCATGGACTGAGGCTGGGAACAACAACAATTAACAAATACATAAATTGTTTTGAATTATTTTAAATGGATAATTTAATTGGGTTGGTTGTTGAAAAGTTTTGTTTAACATTTGTACGATTTTCACTGTTTTGTTTTAACTTATCAAATGCTTTCACAGTCCCCTATTGGAAGAAAGGAGGATATGTGATAGAAAAGATAGATAGATAGATAGATGATAGATAGATAGATAGATAGATAGATAGATAGATAGATAGATAGATAGATAGATAATCTATCTTTTGGATGGATAGATAGATAGATAGATAGATGATTGATTTTTGGATGGATAGATAGATGATCAGTCTTTGGAGAGATAGATAGATAGATAGATAGATAGATAGATAGATAATCTTTGGATGATAGATGGATATGATACATACATGCATGCATACGTACATAGACACATAGATAAATAGACAGACAGATAAACTTATCAGTGAAACTTTGGATTGGCGCAGGAATCTCTATCATTCCAGATACATAGCTAACTTTTTAAAGTGACATTTTGGAGAAATCTTCAGGCTTACAGCTCACAGAGAGCTCTTGGACCGTTCCAAAGTCCTGCTGATGTTTCTGTGGCTAATGGTGCTCTCTTCTGCTCCTCCAGATTGGTTGCTGAATATTTCTTTACAAACCTTTTCCCCACGTACCGCTTTAGCCGTGTTCTTCCAACACATAAACTTCTGTGGACCCTCTGCAGGGAGAAAGGTGGGTTATATAAAGCCAGCAAATGATTTTACCTGTTCAACTGTAGGTAGGTGGGTGCAGGAATCTGCAGACTCGCGGCTCACACAGGGCTCTTTTGCTGCTGCTGCTGCTGCTGATGATGATGATGATGATGATGGTTTGGTGATCCAATTTAAGTCCCCCTTTTCTCATTCCAGATGTCCGGCGGGATTTTCTCCCCCTTGGAGAACCTGTGTGACCTGGACAACGCCAACTGCCACCCGCTGGTGTGTTTCCTGTGCCACGAGCAATACGAGCACCCATGCCTTTTGGACTGCTACCACAACTTCTGCGCCAGCTGCCTGCGGGGCAGAGCCATTGACAGCCGCCTGACCTGCCCTCTTTGTGGGTAAGGGACCCTCCTGGACGGTGGGATGGACGGGCGTCCGTGGCAGCCGAAGCATTTGCATCTGAACACGGCTGGGACCTGGGCTGTAGTCGCCCAGCAGATTCGGCAGCAAATTCCAGTGCGATAATTCCTGCCTCCATGCCGCATCCCAGAAGGACTGAAGGGATCTTCTTTCCCCAGAAGGCTCTAAAGGTTCAACTTAACTAATTGCCAAAATTCAGAGCAGCTACAGATGACCTTATTGAGGGGGGTCTTTTGGAGAGAGACAAAAAAGCCCAGCACCTGTCTGAATGTCACTTTCCTTTTTTAAGGATGTCCACCTGTCCCAGTAATCTCCAGATTCCCTCTCTGGGGCACCCAAGTGGGTCGCAAGGGAACAAAGAGGTCCAAAACACGCTGCAGAAATATTCCGTTTTGAGACTGCGTGTAGCTGCCATGGTTTAATGCTATGGAGGCCTAGCTCTGAGCCAGGGCAGTTGGAGCGGTCTCAAACTGGATGGTTTCCGCAGTGCGTTTTGGACCAATGTCTCTGCACCATTTACTGTTCTGGATTTCCAGCATGGGGTGTACGGGACCCAGGCTGCATCAGAAGGGGGTTGGACTCAATGGCCTTTGGGGATCCCTTCCAACTCTAGGATCCTATGTATTCCTGCATGACAGAAGAGGCTTGGACTGGAGGGCTCTTTGGGGCCCCTTCCAACTCTATCATCTTATGTATTCCTGCATGGCAGAAGAAGGGGGTTGGACTGGATGGTCCTCTGTGGTCTCTTCCAACACTGTGCTCCCATTTTGGCCCCTTTGCCAAAGATGCATGCTGGGTTTCCTTCCTTCTTTCCCTGGTTTCTGCTCTTCCAGGAATTCCAAGTGGAAAAGTGAATGGCAAAGTCTCTCATCTCACACATACACACACAGAGAGAGACTTTCTGTCTGGCCTTGGGGAGGCTTGTGTGGAATATGAAGCCCGGCTGGCTGGCACAGTAGGCTCCAAATACCATCAGTTGCCAGGCAGAAAGAAAGCTTCCCCTTTTAGCTCCGGTGGCACACAGCTCAGCAAGGCAAGGTCAGGTTGTGTGTGCGCCTGTGTGTTTGTGTAGGACTCCATCCAAAATTCAGGTCAAGGGAAGCAGCAGATGGGGCTACCGTTGTTGTTGTTGTTGCTGCTGTTGTGTGCCTCCAAGTCATTTCTGACTCATGGAGACACTAAAGAGAACCTATCCTGGGGTTTTCTTGGCAGGTTCCTTCAGAGAGTGTTTGCCATTGCCTTCCTCTGGGGCTGAGAGAGTGTGACATGTTTGCCATGGCCTGAGGCTGAGAGCATGTGACTTGTCCAAGGTCACCCAGTGGGTTTCATAGCCAAGTGGGAATTGAACCCGTCTCCAAAGTATGCATTATGAGTAAAGAGCTGGAGTTGCTTCAGAATACAAAGACAGTTCTTTTCAGGGAAGCTTTCCAACTTTCGTCTTGACTTCATGACTGTATGATCTCATGATAGACGATTTGTATCAATTTATACTTTTTATACTACTGTTTAAACTTATTGTAGTGATATTTTATCAATTTTATAATTTTTTTGTCAGTGGTTTTAGATTGTACGCTGTAGGCAGGCTATTCTTTCTATTTTGGATTGTTTTGCTCTTAAAGTGACGCTTTGTCATCCTTTGCAGCCACCAGTCCGTGGTGAAAGGGAATGGTTTGCCGCCTGAGGACCGGCTTCTGAAGTTCCTGGTGGACAGTTCTGGGGACTGCGAAGAGGAGGTCCAGTGCGCCAATTGCGATCTGCAAAGCACGAAACAGGTACGCAAAGCAGAGCCAAGGCTACTGCTCCAGGATGAGGGCTAGCAGAGCTTAGAAATAAATATCCCCCCCCCCAAAAAAAAAGTTTGGACCACTGCTGTGTCCTGATGGACCATAAAAATGGTCCTGGGGCCACAGATGGCCATGCACTATCCTTTGACCACCCATTTTGGAGTACCATGGAGAAAAATAAGTTGCTAGCCCATGTCTTGGGTGGGATGGAGAGGAGTATTTTTATCCATCTCCTGCCAACAGGAGGTGAGGATCTTCCCTGATTCCCTTTATTTTCCTCCTTTTAGGATTTGGATGCCATGTATTTCTGCAACACTTGCAACCAGCCCCTCTGTGCCAAATGTCGTGAGGAGACCCACAAGGCCCGCATGTTTTCCCGCCACGAAATCGTCTCCGTCACAAAGCGCACCAAAGACGTCCACAAGAAATGCCGTGAGTTGGGCTATCCAGATTCCTAAATTATGTGTCATTTTGCCATTTTTCCCGGAAGAAAGTGCACAGCTTTTAAAGATTATTTGTTATTCTGTTTTAAAATGATAGATTCCTTCTGGGATTCCTTCATCCTGCAGCTCTGGGTAGAATCCAGCAAAACCCCATTTTCTTTTGCGTTCAAGCCTGAATGATCGATGAGTTCTAGATCAGTAAAAATAGATAATTTTTGTCTTACTTTTTGAGAAATTCTGAGAGCTGGGTGCCAACTTGGATACCGGGCATTTGGCTAGAATCACAGGCACCACAGACATTAAAAAATAGATAAATTGCCCACTTGCAAGATTTCTCTGAAGGTTGTTGTTGTCGTCTCCTTAATGTCTCTTCCAGCCCTCCATGAAGAACTCTACATTATGTTCTCCACTGAGAAGAAGTCCATGCTGTGCATTAACTGTTTCCGCGACATGCCAGTGTAAGTTGCGCTTATTTTGTATCCCATGCACTCCATGCAGACAGCATTTTTCAAAGGCAAAAAGGAAGGGAAAGGAAAGAGATCTCTGCCCAAGGAACTTACATCAGGACTTTCCAGTTATCAGGGGAAATGGGCTCCTCCTTTGGGCATCTCCCTTTCCTCTGAGTTTAGCTGCAACTCCTTCACTAGGGAAGGAGTGTGTTTGAATTTTCCAAGCAATTATATATAATTGTGAGCAATTCCTATTGCATTTTGGAGGTGGCTTGGCCTGGAATTGACACTGTTAGCTTTCCAAAAGACCAGCTTAATGTGGAGGAGCAACACAACCAGGATTATTGGATGCTTTGGAACCTGGACCACACAAATTGTCATGAGGAACAGCTAAACACAGAATATTAGAACTACAAAAGGACACAAAGACCATATAGACCAACCCTTTTGTGCCATGCAGGAATACACAATTGCAGCAACACTGAAAGATGCCCATCCAATGTCTGTTTAAAATCCTCCAAAGGAGGAGAATCCACTGTTGGGCCAGCTCTTCCATTCAAGAGGTTCTTCCTAATGTTTAAGTAGAATCTCTTTTCTTGTCGTTTGAATCGATTGCTTTGTGCTTTCTAGTCTCTAGACAAGCAGAAAATGAGGATTGCTCTGGGCAGAGCTGTGGAGTGACCTGACACACTTTGTCTCCTCTAGGGAGAGCCGTGCGCACTGCATCGACATTGAGACGGCATACATGCAAGGCTGCGAGAAGCTGGACCAGGCAGTGATGGTGGGTATTATAATCCCAATCCTGTCCCATCATCCACACCCCCAAGCTGCCGTGGTGCCCTCAGCGTACCTTCCAACCTCTTGCAGATGGAAAAATTAGAATATGTGTGGCCAGACAACATCAGAGGATGGTCAAGATGGCAAAAGTTATGAATGAGGAAGAACACACAAGCTGGGAGATGCTGCAGCAGTTTGCTTTTGCCTGAGCCTACAAGGAAGGGCAAAGAATCGGCTCCCTCCTCAATATGACACCCCTTCAAATACTTAAACAGGGCTATCATATCACCTCTTAACTGTCTCTTCTCCAGGCTAAACATACCTAGATTTCTATGCCACTCCTCAGAGGGCTTTATAGTTTCAAGATCATTCACTATTTTGGTCACCCTCATCTGGATATGCTCCAGAATTAATTGAGAACAAACTATTTTTGCAATCTGAACCTGGTTTGCAGTACTGAAGTTAGCTGAGGATAAAGCGGGAGGAGGAGAGAGAAACTGGGACATTTTGAAAGCTGCTGGGTGGCGGAAGATTAATCCGGACTGTCTCAGCTAGTTCAGGACAGTTCAAAGGTATGCATTTGAGCCTGTTGCCCTTTCTTTCATGGGGTGTGTGGTTTTTAATTGTGTGTCTTGTGCTGCTCAGGCTGTGAAGGAGCTCCAGACATCCACCAGGGAAGCCATTGTTCTGCTGAAAGCCATGATAGAAGAAGTGCGGAACAGTGCCGATGAGGAAGAGACCTCCATTAATACCCTCTTCAGCAGCATGCAGGTGGGTTTGGGGGGCTGATCATGGCCTAAATCAAAGCAAGAAGGAGGTCTTTGCTGTGGATGTCTTCTCCTCAGGAGCTTTGACCGTGTTTTCCCATTTATTACTTCCTCCAGGAGAAACTGGCGGAGAGGAAGAAGATGCTCCTGAAAGTGGTCCAAAGGTAAAATGGGGTCTTGACTCTAATGAAAGTGGTGGTTTGAGCATTGGAGTATAGCTCTGGAGACCAGGGTTCGATTCCCAGCTCAGCCATGAAACCCAGTTGGGCACATCACACACTCTCAGCCTCAGGGGAAGGCAATGGCAACTCCTCTGAACAAACCTTGCCAAGAAAACCCCATGATAGGTTCGCCTTAGGGTCACCATAAGTCGGAAACGATTTGAAGGCACATAACACACACAACTCTTTAGCAACTTGGACTACAACTCAACAATTACAAATTTGAAAGCTGAGTGGCAT
The DNA here is from genome assembly GCA_026167975.1 of Phrynosoma blainvillii. Taxonomy (NCBI): domain Eukaryota; kingdom Metazoa; phylum Chordata; class Lepidosauria; order Squamata; family Phrynosomatidae; genus Phrynosoma; species Phrynosoma blainvillii. The sequence goes on from JANUYF010000015.1 coordinate 5,804,936, forward strand.
CCTTTAATGGCATTGAAATTAAGCTCCTGCTCTTTTTCAAAACTTTATTTTTTGGTTGCCTCTACATGCTAAACTTTCCCAAACTTTGGTTCTCCAGGTGTTTTGGATTCCAACTCCCAGAAGCTCCAGCCAACATGGTCAGGAATTCTGGGAGCTTAAGTCCAAAACACCTGGAGGACCAACGTTTCCGAAATATTGCACCTCTACTGTAGAAATAATGCAGTTTGGCAGCACTTGAAGGGCTGTCACTCCATCCTATGGAATCAAATGCATTTTATTTATTGGTCCTTTTCAGCCAGTATGAAGAAAAGGAGAAGGCCTTCAAAGAACAACTAGCCCACCTGGCGTCTTTGTTGCCCACCTTACAGGTAAATGCTTGGCATTCTCTCCTCTCATGAGGGAGCCTCTGTGTACAGGCAGAAATTCAACCAGGAAATCTTGCGCATGCTCAGAGGCTCTCTTGTCTACAAGTGAATGGAGATAGGGTTCAGCTTTTGAAGAAATGCAGTGGATGTGGGACTCTCCCTTGCTCTCTTTCTCCTTTTTAGGTCCACCTGGTAACCTGTTCTGCCTTCCTCAGTTCTGCAAATAAGGCTGAATTTCTAGATTTGGGCTATGTAAGTCATGGTCTTCAACCCAAAATACTCCTTGCAGTCCGCTCAATTGAAGCCACAAAATGGCAGTCAAGAGGACTCAAAGGGAGCTCTTCCCTTCCTCTCCAAAAGTGAACTGCATTATCTATCACCTCTTAACCCACCAGGGACACACACATATGTTTAGTGCAATTTTATATTACATTAGCAAGATGATTTTAATAGGGTTTTTTTACATTTTTATTTTATCTGTGAGCCACCTTGCATCACTTTCTAGAGTAAAAGCAGAAACAAACAAACAAAAAAACCCAAACAGAGATGTACAATGGATTTTTAATTACATTTTATTTAATTTATAGCTCATCTTTCTCCCAACGTAGGGCATCCAAAGCAGCTCATAGCACAGACCCAAACAAAATGCAGCTACTCACACACACATACACACACACACAAACAGAGAGAGAGAGTACCATACAATCCATTTAGAAGAAATGGTTCATGCATTTTGGGCAAGGACTGGGGTGGGTTAGAAGAGAGGTTTGTTCATGAAGCTGATTGAATGGTGCACCTTTCTGATTCCAGCAACTGATGGAGAGGTTGCAGAAGATTGTCAAACTGCCCCACCGCTTGCGGCCATCCCAGACAAGCAAGGTAAAAAACGCTCCCCTTCATTGCATGGAGAGTTTAGCAAATTGGTGCCAATAAAAAAACAAAACAAAAACACCATGAAAAGTGCACTTTAGGGTTGCCATAAATTGGAAGGAGCTTGAAGGCACACAACCTTCAACAACAACAAACCCCTGGGTCCTCCCGCCAGCAATCTAGAAACTGAAGTCCAAGGAAAGTACAATTCCCAAGCCAAGATTTTGAAGGGTTCTTTGCTTTTGAATTACCAGTTATTTCTTTGCTTCTTTCCATCCAGATCAACACCGAATACCGAGCAGAGTTTGCCCATTGCTTGGAGCCCTTGCTACTCTTGACGCCACGCCGCTCTGTGGTGGTCAATGGAGGGGCCATCGGGCCAGGCATGGCCAACAGCAACATGTAAGGCAATCCCATCATTTCAACTGTGGCAGGGGTGAGCAATTGGAGAGTGGACTGACTTCCCATCTCTGGGGAGCAGCACAGATCTTCCTCTAAAACTGGGTGGTTGTTGTTGTTAGCTGCCTTTGAGTCAGCCTTGACTCATGGTGACCCTGTGGATGAGACATTTCCAAGACCTCTTGTCCTCCACTGCTCTGCTTAGGTCCTGAAAATTCGTATCTGTAGCCTCCTTTATAGAGTCTATTCATCTAGCATGTGGTCTTCCTCTCTTTCTACATCCTTCTCCTTTCCTATCATCATTGTTTTTTCTAGTGAGTCTTTCCTTCTCATGATGTGGCCAAAGTATGACAGCTTCCATTTGGTCATCTTGGCTTCTAAAAAGTTATCAGGCTTGATCTGTTGTAGGACCCATTTGCTTGTCTTTTTGGCTGCCCACGGTATTCTCAGCAATCTTCTCCAGCACCACATTTCAAATCAATTTATCTCCTTCCTATTAGTTTTCTTCTCTCTCCAGCTCTCACATCTGTGCACAGCGATGGTGAATACCATGGTTTGGATGATCTTTCCACTCAACGATCTTGTCTAGTTATTTCATAGCTGCTCTTCCCATTCCTAGCCTTCTTCTGGTTTCTTGATTGCTCCAAACTGGGAGTGACCTCAAATCCACTTCAACATTTGCAGAAAACCAATGACTTCTCAGCATTAAGCCATGCAGGGGTTACAGGTGGACCTTGGGTTCTGCAAAAGGCACAGCTGTCTCCCACCTTGTCTTTCTCCTCCTTCATAACTTTTGCTATCTTAATGTTGCATGGCACACATGTCCCTGTTTGCATGTATGAAATGTTGGACGGCGTGTGCAAATCTGGAAGGGACCGGCCTTGGACTATGGACAGTCCCCGTCTTGCTTTGGCCGGTGGGCAGCCATCGTCTCTCTTTCCCCAACTTGCCTGAAAAGAAACCATTGGCCACCCAAATGCCTGCTTTCCCTTTGCAGCTGGCAAGTTTTTTGTCCCTATTTTTATCAGAATTTCAGGGAACTCTCTAGGACATGGTTCCCTGGCAGGGGATATATTTAGGACCGTTGACATCACGGGTGAGATGGTGCAGCTGTTTTTTTTGCATGGGCAGCGAAGGGATGATCAACTCTACAAACCCTCAGGAGAGGGAAGGAGGGCTGAAGGAAGGCTGGGGGGATCCAGGACCCCTTTCTCTCTAAGGAAATTGAGGCAGACAGCAGCACTGTCCTGGGTTTTCTGAGTCCCTCGCAGAGGAAAAAAGTCCAAGCAGGGAAAGAGGAACCAGATGGGATCTGCAATTGAAGGCTCTGAGTGATCTTGCTGGATCATCCGTAAGTGGGGAGCTCAGGAGGTGAGCTTGGAAAAGGGCTTTTGTGGACTACAAGTCCCAGCTATAAGTGGGAGATGCAGTCATCACAATTGGCATTAGGAGGGGTTGGAGATTGAGCCTGGGAATTGGACTTTTTTGGGCTATAACTTTCAGAATCCAGGAGGATTGGATCTTCAGGACTGACAGCAGGATACATTGGATGTAGGTCTCTCTCCTGCTACACAATCCTAGCTGTGGCTCTGCTTTGGGGAATCCTGGGATTTGTAGGGCCTGAATATCTAGGATTATCTGTTACAGAGTCCTAGTACCTGCTAGCTGGGAGAGCTTGGATAGGTATCGTTCAGGAGTCTTTAGCTGTGGATTCCTGCATGGCAGAGGGTTGGATTAGATGGCCCTTGGGGTCCCTTCCAGCTCTAAAACTCCATGACTCTATGATCCCTCCAAGATTAGCTTTCTCTGGCCACAGAGTGAGCAACACACCTGGGGTTAAGAAGGCAGCAGGATTAATGTCCTGGATTTCTTGCAACCTCAAGACTCAGTTGACTTCTTTTGAAGTTTGTTCCTTTGTGCCCTTCCCTGCACAACACACTTTTCCCAAGTCCTCTCTCTCTCTCTTTGCTTCAGGATGTCTGTGGGACCTTGCTCAAAGACCCTCCTGGTGCCCGGCTGCCCCTCTGCGTGCGAAAAGATGTCTCTGGCCGGGTCCCTCGTCCGGAAGCCCACCATGCACCGGTACATCAGCACCAAGGTCCTCCTGGCCGAAGGCGGAGAGACCCCCTTCACCGAACATTGCCGCAACTATGAGAGCATGTATCGGGTAAGGAGGGGGCAACACTGGCCAGTCCCAGTCCCTGTTATCAGGAATGGAATATTTGAAAATATTCAAAAACACAGTCCCAAAATGGGCTTCTTGAGTATCATGAAACCCTGGTAAGATTCATTTCGGACAGACAAGAATCTTTATAGTTTGGGACTTGTTCTGTGCAAAAATTTACATTTATTATTTTTCCACAGCATTTTCTGTGCAGAAGATAATGTGCAGAAGTATTTTTTCTGCACAGAAAACAATGTGCAGAAATATTATCTTCTGTGCCGAAAAATAATAATAATGAAACAGTGGTGCTTCCAGCACAGAAAATATTGCTTTCTGTCCAAAATCAAAACAAAACAAAAATACCCCATGTAAAGTTTCCATATAATAAGCCTCTGACTGTAACATTTTCTGCAACAGGAACATGCAGCAAATACTGTTTTCTGCACAAAAAAAGTCCAGATATGAATTTTGTGCAGAATAGCTACCAAACTGCAAATAGCCTTTGAAAACTGTGGTCTTTGACTGTACCATTTTCAAAGTCTTTCTCACATCAGGAAGAAAATGGCTAAAATTACTTGTTGCTTTCTCCAAGAAGGAAATTAGGGAAGAATTATATCACTGCCCTGAGGGTGTCTCTGAACCCACATCCATCTTAAAACATAATAAGGTTCAACTGTGGCTCCCAGAATCCCCCAGACAGTGTGGCCACTGGGAGTTGTTACCCCCCAAAAGGTAGCTTTTTTTACTTGGTCATCCGGTTCCTGATCCTCCCCATTAAGAGTTGGTTTCCTTTCTCTCCTCTGTTTGCTGCAGACGCTTCAGATAGAAATCCAGAACTTGAAGGACCAGGTCCAGGAGCTGCACCGGGATCTCACCAAGCACCACTCCCTCATCAAGACCGAGATCATGAGCGAGATCCTGCAGAGATCCCTCCAGATGGACGTGCAGATTGCCTCCGAGTATTCCTCTGTGGAGATGATGCGGAGCGTGTTCGAAGAGGTACCCAGTCAAAAGACTCTCTGGGAACATTGTGCTGTCATGGCCGCACGTGCCCATGTCAGCAGGGCATTAAATCCAACCTGTGTGTTATTCCAGACTTTAAAGGGAGTTGTCCAAAGTGCTGAACTCTCAACCCACCAAATAGATCCAGCACCTTGGATAGCTCTCATAAAATTTGAATGACAACTCAAGAGTGGATTCTGCACACCAGTGACATGAGAAGCATGAACCATTGTGGACTGAGTGTGTTTTAGATGTATCTGAGGGACCCATGCAGGGTCTCCCATTTTGTATTACAGAACTGGGAGGAGACCTACCAGCGAGTGGCAAATGAACAAGAGATCTATGAAGGTAAGCAAAGAAAGCATTTCTTCCTCCTTCCCTCCTGGGTAGTGGTCTTCCCAGATCTGAGCCTCACTCCAATATCGCTCTAGAGCCAGAGGGTGGATGTCAAAGAGGGGGCCTTGGGTTCAATCCACTGACTACCGAGGCCTCTTTCCTCTCTTGCAGCCCAGCTACACGACCTTCTCCAGCTCAAACAGGAGAACAGCTACCTGACCACCATCACCAAGCAGATTGCCCCCTATGTCCGCTCCATCGCCAAAGTGAAGGAACGGCTGGAGCCCAGGTCAGGACCCCAAAGCTCCATCCTCTTGTACACACAACCTCCATGGCTCACACCAATGTATTATTGCTGGAAACTTCTGGCTTACAATGCTGTGAGGATGCTGCACCCAAGTGCAGAGGAACAACGGCACATACAATAATAATTTTTTTTTAAATCCCACTGCTGCATCCCATAAGCCCTGCCCCACAGCATCACTAGCCCCATCTCCTCTTTTATAATAGCCCCATAGAACCGTACCTGGAGTGAAAGGAAATTCCAGTGCAAAATGCCATCTTCCAAGAAAAAGTGGAAGGAAAGGGCATTTCCCCAGGGCTGCAGCTGGGGGCAAAGGGAATGACTACAGTTCCCTTTCGCATGCATTCGTTCCTTCCTTCCATGTTTCTGATCCTTATCAGCAGTTGCATTTCTTGGAGGTGAACATGTAGAGCAGTCTTGTTTTGCCATTGTCTCTCCCGCAATGTCTCAGGCTGGAATATCAGGTTGGATGAGACTGCATCATTACAGGACTCTGCAGTTCAGGTTTCGAAGAAATAAGAGAAAAAGTAATTTCTTTTGGGTCAATGTTTCCACCCTCAACTCAGTCTTCCCTCTCCTGATGTTCAGGCTACAGGAAGCCAAGGAGAAGGAGGAACATCCGGAAAGCCTGCTGAAGATCTACAATGATGGTGCTGTGACTTCGGACATCCAGCACAGGTACCTGGGCAAAGAATTTGCATTTTATCCTGATGTATGTTGGAGACAGAGCAGTGCATCCCGACTCTCCAGATGTTGTTGGACTTCCCAATCCCAGAAGCCCCAGATGGGCAGGGATTTTGGGAGTTGATGGCCAAAACATCTGGAGGGCCAAAGACTGGGAGCCACTGTTGTTGGCTTTAAAACAGGTAGGAATCACACAGCTTTGCAAACCCCATACCCCCCAATCTGGCAGTGACAGTCTTGTTTAATCCTCCATTGTCCCATTTTTTCAGTTGTTCTTAAAATATCCCATTTTATCCCACATCTCACTTTCCTCCTTTATCCTTGGCTCACTTCAGTTGTAAAAAGATAACCATAACCTTAATGGTCAAGAGGCCACTCTTAAACCCACTGAAGATGTTCTTTTCTCTCTTTTCTTAGGACTGATTTGTGCAGCAGCAGCAGCAAAGAGCGAGAACCCAAAGGAGAAAGCCAAACCCTGAGTCCTGCTGCGGAAGACTCCCTGCTGAAGAGCAAAGATTACTTCAGGAGCAAACAGAAGACTAGATCCGAAAGTCTGCCGGAGGTGTCTGGACCCCGCAGCGCAGCCAAAGAATGCGAACCTGGAGCCGAACTGCTCCTCAGCTGAATGCACAGGACACTCTTCTTCGAAACAAGGACCATCATGGAGGAGTCTGCTTTGAGGATGGAGTGTAGTCAGGAAAAGGAAAAAAGGCTGAGATTTTACATCACATTCTCCATTTCATTGCTTTACGAATCCATATCTGTGCTGTAGAAATGCAACAAAATCCTGCTAGTGATTTGCAAAGATGTCCATCTGCACATTGGCCAAGAGTGTCTCAATGCACTTCCCAGATGCATCAGTGAGCATCCTGAGAACATCAGTGGGCCATGATTTATAGCAGAAACAAGAGTGGGAAAGAAAGAGAAATTATCTCACCTTTTCTGAAGAAACTTGACAAGAAAACCCCATGATTGCTTCGCCTTAGGGTTGCCATAAGTCGGAAACAACTTGAACAGCAGCAACAGCTCTACCATTCTGTTCCCGAAGGCTTATATAGAAAGGAAAATATCACTCCTAACCATAGTTTGATTGAGACATGTACTTTTTTATTTGAGAAAGGGAGCAGGAAGTATCACCAACAGTTGGCAGAGATTAAAAAAAAGTTTTAAAATATCTTTTTAAAAAATTCCTCTTAATCAGTCCTCCACTGAGTTGTTCTGAACAGAGGACCCAAAGGGATGGGTGAATAAATGAACCCATTTCTCAGCTCTTTGAGGTAACAAAGCCAAATGCCTCCCGACAAATCTCTGATCTCCTTTAGATGACAGAAAGCAGTTACTTACATGCATCAAACCGAATGCAGAGTAAATTTTTGCCTTAAAATTACCTCCCTCCCAAAGGAAAGACATATTCTACAACCCACGTAGCTCATACAAGTTGAGGAAATTTTCATACATTTCTCCTTTAAAAGAAAAAATTCCTGTACTGTCTCATTTTTATGGAGTGCAGGAGAAAACACGATAAAGCCCTGAAGCCCTCTCCTGCCTTTCACTTTATTTCAATAGGCTTTGCACCTATAAATGTGGCCATTATTGTCACAACCCTAAGGGCTAGAGACTTGCTTTCTCTTTTTAGGCAAGTGTACTAAAGATTCCCCCATCAACTGAGGCTGCAAAGACAATTCTGGAAATGAGAGCAAATGCTTCTGTTACTCCCCAGGTGGCTTTTCAACAGGAAAGACCCTACAATTCTTGCGTACCGGTGTTCCCAGGCACAATTCAAGCTCGCATGTACAAGACAACCTGAATCAAAAAGCTCTGCCTGTCTGAGCCCTGAAGTGTCACTATCCCATCAAGAGAGACAACACACAGCTAAAGACGGAGCAGTGCCCCAATTTGCAACGCAGCCGCTTCAGAGACTGCTATCTCAGTAGGTAGACATTTTGGTGGAAGTCTCCCTCCAGTTCAAGCTGAAACAGGCACCTGAAATGTCTCTGACCACCCAAGGGCTGGCTTGGAGGGTCTTTTAGCCACATGGAGGACATTCCCTTCTTCTGAGAGCTGCCAAGAAACCGATTTGCACAGGTCCTGCATGGCCTCTCCACCTCCACCTGTTCCCTTGCTATCCTGCTAAAATTAACCCAGCTTTGTATTAGATTGTAAAGAATTAAGGTCAGGGCACTTCTCATGCTATCCAGCGTAATGAAATAGCAAGGTCTGGATCTGTTGGCTCCATTGCTTCCTTGTTGGAGGAATTTCACGCAAGGTTTCCATCCCTCGCGTGAGCTGCAGCCAAACAGAGACTCCATACAGATTCCAAAAGGGCATGAGGTCTTTCTCAGAAATGCAAAGGACTGGGATTTCAGTCTGTGTTTGTCTTCTGCACGATTCCAACAGGTTTTTCTTCCTGTTAAAAGGAAGAAAATGCCTGCGGCAAGGCTGGAAATCATGCGGCCTTCTAAATGTTGGACTGCAGTTCCCAGCACCCCTAACCACTGGCTATGCTGGCCAGGACTGATAGGAGCTGCAGTTCAACAAACCCTGGAAGGCTGCATGATTCCCAGCTCTGGGCTGAGTCCAAATTCCATGCACCACAAATTATCATCTGGGATGTAGAAATTGGCTTCTCTCATCTTTTTGTCACTGGCAATTTTTGCTCTTTTTGTCACTGGCAACTATGATGTGGAGGGAATGGAAGCGGTCTGGTAAAACCACAAAATCCAGAAGAGATGTTGAATTCAGTTTTCAAAGATCAGGTACTGAGGATTCTTTCCCCCGCTGAGTTTCTAAATCCGTCTGATAATATAAATTATGTCTTTAAAAGAACCTGCAGCATTACAGCAAAATGGGAGGAACTAGGCAAACTGTGTAATACACAGATTTATAACCCAGCTTTGTGTGAGAGAGAATGAGTGTATACTATTACATGGGTATTTTTGCTCTTTTTGATGATGATGATGATGATGATAATGCACTCAAGCCTGGCCTCACGTTCCTCACCAAGAAACATTTTAATTGACATTCTAGATTGACAGCATGGCGGTTTTGATTCACAAAACCTTGAACCCACCGGGTGATCTGAGTTTTATGCTCTAATGCAATGCTCGATCTGTAAAATTTAAGGAGCACAGAGACAGTTTGAGGTTTAAGAACCAGACTTGCTTGCTCCCTCAGAGTTGTGTTCAACTGCAACCTGCCCCCAAATGGGTCCTTTTCTATCAGACCGGCTTCTGCCCCAACTTGGCAATGAACAGCAAGTGTCTTAGTTTGCAGCCTAAATAAAAACCAGATCACTCGAATCAGAATGTGGTGAAATAATCTTTGGTATTCAAACATGAAGGAAAATGTACACATCATGACATCTAAAAGAAAGAGGAAGGAATCTGTTAGCCCTCTAAGTCATTCTGGATAATCTTTGGCCCTTCCTGATGTTTTGGACTACAACTCCAAAACTCCCTTTGAGAACTGGCCATGTACAGCAAAGCTGATGGGAGTTGTAGGCCAAAATATATTAAAAGCCAAAGGTTCCCTACCTTTCTGCTAAAGAAATCTTGGCCAAAGTAGTGCTGGTCCAGCTTGAAGCAATAATAGCAGTGTGCAAAAATCAAAGAGAATTCTCTTCTTACAACGTACAGAAACGAGATCTTAAATTAAAATGCAGAATTTAAAGTTGGCTAGAGAAGGGTCATTATGTGGAATGAATGAAAGGAAAGTTGTGAGGCTGAGATCAAGGAACAGGATAATGAAAATATATATTTCCATTCATCAGTGCAATGTAACACAAGCCCAGGTTTATGTAATTTAAGAAAAAAAGGTTCTACAAAGAGGTTCCTTCTGCTGGAAGGAAGTTCTTTTGCTTGTGCTGCAATATCAGTGATGATTATTCTTTCTTTCTTTCTTTTCTTGGTGCTCAAAACTTTCATGCATTTCAAAACAGACCCAGAGGGCGGCTATTGCTTCACTCCAGCCTGCAGCTTTGGGAGGGTGCTTTGCTCCCAAAGGCCTCAGAGAAAGTGGCCAGAGAAGTTAAAGCTGGCTGTGTTTGCTTCAAAGAAAGAAAAGATCAAAAATGTTTCTTTTGGGGAGTGTGTCTGCATCCAAGCCCCTTCGTCACGGGGGAGAACAGCGGTGACCTGAAGCGCAAGCCTGTTCTGGGGCAGCCCCTTTCAATCCATCAGAGCTACGAGAGCCAGGCCAGCAAGGTGGGGTTTCTATAGGTATGTATCTCAGCCCTAACTGAGTGCAGCTCCCATCATCCAGCCCTCCTCCCCTGCTTACACAAAGGCAGAGCTTCTGGTTTTCAACGAGAGCAGACTGGGATCTTGAGCTGCTGCTTAGCCCTTGGCACGCCTCCAGAGAATTCTCCGCTATGGATTAAAACTGACCACTACTGAACCGGTGCAGCACACGGTGCCACGACTCTGCATAGACCAGTCCAAACGGCGCCCGGAGCCAGGATCTCCCATGCTGCCCTGCTCGGCTGAGCATGCCAAGCTCTCATAGCTCCACTTTGAGCCCGGAGATGAACGGCAGTCCTGTGGGCACCCTCCTCTTATAGGCCAGGTACTCTTCCCCAAAGAAATGGATCAGCGTCATCTCCTCCTCTTCGATCCGCTCTCGGAAAAAGCGCCAAGACGCCAGAGTATAGCCCACTGCGCAGATTGGATTGCATAACAACACCTGGAAGAAAAAGGAGAAAGCGTCCCTTAACCTGGGCCAGGGAGTTTCAGGAGCACCAATTTCCCCCACAGCGGCATCTGCTTGGAGGTCAAAGTGTGGTCCTCTAGACACTGCTGGACTACAACTCCCAAAATTCCTCACCACCAGGTATGGCTGCCTAGGGCTGATGGAAACTGCAGCCCAACAACATCCAGAGGGCCACACCACCCCCAGCCTGCCTTAAGCAATACCCAGCATCTCTTGGCTGCAACACTGGGAACCAAAGGTGGCTGCTAGGATTATAACCAGGTTCGGTCAAGTCACACTCTCTCAGCCTCAGGGGAAAGCAATGACAATGCTCCTCTGAAAAAATTTTGCCAAGAAAACCCCATGACAGATTTGTCTTAGGGTCGCCATAAGTCGGAAATGACTTGAAGATACACAACACACACACGAGCCATGTTTTTTAACACCCGGAAATGTGACTACAATGGTGACTTCTGCACAATGTTATCATCGGAAACTGCAATTTACTGCAATCCCATCCTAGGATTTTCATCCATACAACTGTAAAAACAATTAAAGCAGAATATTATACTCTAGGGAACTCAGAACATCTCTGGCTGGAACAAAACTGAGGACAGAGAAATATTTAACAAATGCCAAAAAGGCACTATGGCAAGCAGTTCTCTCAATATTCTGACAGCCCCAAACCCGAAACATTTAAAGCATCCGATTCCACAATACCTGGGTCCCGATACTCCAGTAAAACCATCCGACATACGACGGGTGACGGAACCACCCATAGACGCCTCTGGTCACCAGTGTGTGGGTCTCTGACTTTTCATTCTGGACGATGTGGTTGAAGTTGGAGCCGGCGGTGAGCATCGCTGCCTTCCGCAGACAGTCCCCAAAGACCACCATCAGCAGCCCAGCTGAACTCAGCCAGGTTATCTGCTTCATTTCTGTGGACGAACAAGCAACAAACACTTTTATGTCTTCTGTTTTCCATCCCTCATAATTCTGCCTAGACTTATCCCTTTGGAAAAGAAATCAGATCCAGGCCGCCGGACAAACGGGGCACTTGGGTCAGGGTCACTCCCTCCTGAGCGAAGGACCATGGAAGATGAACTCTCAAGGTGGACCCACAAGCGTGACCCATCTCCCCTCGACTCCCTCTTCCATCCCCAGCCTAACGCTTCTCTTCCTCATGAGGAAACACATGCACCTATGAGCCACTGACCTGGGAAAATGAATTTTTCCACCGTGAACTCCAGCCAGGAGGAGACGGCGGCCACGTTGTACTCAAAGCTGTGGTTGAGCAGGAAGGAGTCCAGCGAGAGGCTTCTGGGGTTGTTCACGGCAGTCACTAAATATTCCGAATAATGGAAGAGAGACAAGGAGCACATATACCTGCCAAGAGACGACAAAGCAGGGCAGTCAGGGCCACTTGGGCACAAGCCGCTCGTTCCCAACTTCGGCCTTTTGACTTCGTTCTGAAGAAAGAGCGTCTCCAGAGGAGAGCGGCCAAAATGGGGAAGGCTCTGGAAACCATAAAGCCCCGTGAAGAGAGACTTAGGGAACTGCTGGGTATGCAACTGAAGACGCCTTCGACTGTAGATCCCTGCCCTTGGGATGGAAAATGCCTCTTTCAAAGGTGGACCGACAGGCAAGATCTTGGGAGGATTTGCAAAAATAAACCCGCAAAGGACTCCTGTGGCATGTGACACCCTGAGCTGTAATATTACTGTTATTATTATTATTATTATTGCAGCACAGCCTTTGAGTAGGGAATGGGGAGAAGGGGGCAAAAGCCACAGGGTCGGGTTTCTGGAGGTATTTCGAGGCTCCTCTCTCTCACCATCCGAAATGCTTCCATGTCGATTGTCCGAAGCTGAGCAGCAAGCCACAGCCGAAGGCAAAGCCCAGGAAACAGGCCCGGATGGCGATCTGGAAGGGAAAAGGAGGCAGTATTTTACATATATATATATATATATATATACACACACACACACACTCTCAAGGCCTTTCCAGAGGCTGGGAAAGTGAGCGTTCTGGACCACTGTCCTGAGGTTTCTTCTGGACTACAGGTTCCATGATCCCCAGTCAGACTGGCCAAAGGCTGGGCAAGTCAGCCCTGGAATAAAAATTACGTTGGGTTCCAAAATGGGGTGCAAGGATGGCTGGCACTGGGCAGCCCTCTGAGAGCTCTTCATGCGCTCATGAACTCATTAAGGAAAATCCAATGTGGTTCAGAAGCGAAGTTACTTTCATGGACAAGGAACCCCCAAAAGGCTAATCAGTTACTTTTCTCCAACTCTGGCTGGGAGCTCTGCACATGCTCAGGGGCTTCCCCACTTGGGCTTGAGCTCTTGGCATCTGGAGGGAGCCCCAGACCCTCCCAAATAAGTTACTTTTATGGACTGCAGCTCCCATCACCCCCAAGGGCTGCCCAGAATAACTTTTCCTGAGCTCTGCACATGCTTGGACCCCTGAAGCCCCTGAGGCTTCCTTCCATGGACTGCAGCGCCCATCATCCCCAGGAGTACTGCGACTAGAAAAAGCACACGGCGGGGGGCGTGGCGCCTTCCATTGCGGAAGGAGTGGGCGGGGCTTGCCGCGGCCACGCCCACCTGGTACATGCCCGCTCCGCCGGGGCCCCTCCCCCAGGCCAGCAAAAGGGCGGCGTTGACCCCGGCGGCGTGGAGGGCCAGCGCGGCCCGGCCCTGGAAGCCCAGCAGCGGGACGGCGGCCACGGAGCCCCCCAAGACGAAGGCCGTCAGGCTGGTCCGAGCCTCCGCCCGGCCGCGGCCCCTCCGCCCGGCCGCCTTCCCCTCTGCGCCGGCCATGGTGGCCTGGCCCACCAACTCTCGCGAGACTAGGCCCTCCTGCCTGCCTGCCTGCCTGCCTGCCTCCTTCCCGCGAGAGAAAGAGGAGCGCCGCGGAGACAGGAAAAGGCTAGAGTGACCGCGTGGCGCCGCAGCTTCCGGGCTCCGTGCTGTGCAATTCTGAAATGTGTAGTTCTGTCAGAGAGAGGGCCCTGGTGCCACAGGGAACTGCAGATCCCAGAATGAAGACGTTTAACTTGCAAATAGGGATGGGAGCCTTGAAAGGGTCCTTCCTACCTGCCCTCTAGCCTCCCAATAGACCCAACAAAGAGGATGTTCTTTGTCAAAAGAAATGAAGGAGTAACAATGCCAATGTCAGGGCCTCTGTGTGTGTGTCTGGGCTTCATCTGCCATTGTTGTGTTGTTGTTGTAGTTTTAATTTTTAACTTGGACCGATTTAATAACGTTTTAAGGGGGGGAGGGAATCTAAGTTGTTTGTATTATGTAATATTTTATTGTTGTCAGCCGCCTCGATTGATCTCAAAGGGGCGGGATATAAATAATAATAATAATAATAATAATAATAATAATGTGTGTGATACACCAATAAAGACATCATTCAAAATTTTACCAAAATATGAAATAAAGGCGTACCAATGCCAGTGAGTGTTCATTGGTTCTTGTGGAGTCAGGGTCCCTCTGTGTGTGATCCACCGATGGAGACCTTATTCACCATAAATGAGTCTTAATGCCATTGTCTATTGCCATTGCAGGAGGAGAAGGAAAAGGAAACCCAAAGAGAGGCCTGGAGCCCATTTCGGAGGCAGGCGCACCCTCCTCCTCCCTTTGGAGGCCTTTCTTCCACCATTGTCTGCCTGAGAAACAACACAACAAACGCAACACAAGGCAAGGCAAGGCACACAACACAACACAAGAGGCTGCTGGCATTCGCCACGCTTCTTTCTCCTCTTGGAAGGAGGAGGAGGAGGAGGAGGAAAGAAAGCCACTCTCTCTGGCAAAAAGGGTCTCCCCAAAGAGAGGCGCTCGCAAAGAGAAGCATTTGTTCCCTTTTGCTCCCTCCCTCCCTCCCAGAGTTAATTCTCCAGAAGCGTGACCACTGCTGCTTTTCAGAGGGCTCCTTTGCTCCAGGTTTATGCCCGCAATTTGCAAATCTGTTCACAGTTTGCCTCCTTAAACAGAGTTCAGCAGTCAAGTAGACAACACCATCCACCCATCCATCTCTGTCTCCGGATAAAGGGTGCATTTGCAGTTTTTGCAAATGCAAGATTTATTATGCAGATACAGGAACACACTATCTATCTATGCATCCATCCCTATCTCTTGTTGCATTTGTTGTTTTGCAAATGCAACATTTATCATGCAAATACATGAATATACCATCTATATCTCCATGCATCCATCCATGATCCCTATCTCTTGATAAATGTTGCACTTGCAGCTCTGCAAACTGCAACGTTCATTAAAATACAGCAGCAATACCTTGAACTTAACCACTGTAATACACACAGCAATTGTGTGACATTATATTGAAATTACATCAATGGATTGCTTAAAAGGAAGATTGAAACCCGCTCCCCATGGAAGGGATGCCATCGACCGAGGCAGCATGGGGGATTATTGCCTAGGCCTCCTTGATAGCTTTCCAGAAGGGTTAGAAGTCATTTATAACCATTAGTCTGTGTCCAGAGTTGGGAAAGAAAGGAAGGGCAAGGATGGGACGGGATGGGATGGGATGGGATAATCCCTTTCGAAGGGGAGCCCAGGCCCCCATTTTCTACGGTGCGGCCTCCACTGCCGAGCGTGACGGAGGCTGAATGGCCGCCACTCCGCTGAGCTCCGGGGATCGCCATTCCCGCCGCGGAGGCAGAACATTGCGCATTAGCTCCATTTTTCGGTCAATTTTCCACCGGCTTAGAGAACACCGGTCGCCACACAGAGCGTTCACAAATCCCAAAGTGCCAAAGCAGAAGCCCTTTCAATGAGCCGCTCATTACAATGTCCCTGCTGTGTAGGGAAATAGCCATGCAATCCAAAGAACAGGGGAGCAAATTGGAGGGGAGACGGGAAGCGTGTGTGCGTGCCGCGAGAGGAGAAGGGCCTCCCATCGTCCCTCAGACAGACTACTTGGGGGGAGTCTGGACAATGCAGTCCCCCCCACCACCCCAAATAACATGCCCAGGGACTTTCGGGGAGAAAGGAAAGTCCCTCACTCTCTCCAAAGTCCTCGGGCAAGGTATTTGCGGGGGTAGGGGGACTGCATTGTCCAGACTACACCCCCTGAGTAGTCTCTCTGGGGGATGATGGGAGCTGCAATCCAGAATGAAAGCTGTGCCGCCCACACATGCTCTCCTTGGTCAGATGGAGACCGTGATTCGCACCAGAAGGATTTGGGTTTTACTCGACAGATGTATCATAGATTGCATCTGCACTGCAGAAAGAATGTACTTTGAAGTCACTCTTTGTCCCATTCCCCCCCCCCCAGGGATTCTGGCCATTCTGGTTGGGGGATGATGGGAGCTGGAATCTAAAATGAAAACTGTACCTCTCTACTTGGCAAAGTGGAGACTGCGGTTTGCATGAGAAGCATTTCTGCTTTACTCAACAGATGTTTCATCTAAGAATGCAGTTTGACTCCACTTTAACTGCCACCGCTACAGAATCCTGGGATTTGTAGTTTGGTGAGGCACCGTCCCTCTTGTGCAGAGAAGACCAAAGACCTTGGGGGAAAAAAACCCTATAAATTCCATGGGCCAGGGAAGGGTGATGGGCATTGTAGTCCAACAAATATATCTAAGTATGTATGTATACGTTTTGCATCTTTTTTGCAGGTCAGGAGGAGGCTTCCTGAATTTTAAGAGCATGGCTTCTTCTTCTTCTGAGATGGGGCCTCCTTCCCCCCACGGCCGTTCGGCCGTCCATCCACCCGGACACCTGCAGCCCCTCTTCCCTTGTTGGGGGAGGATGGTCTGGTTAATACATGACCAGGCTTTGGGCTTTAATGGCCTCCTCCTTGGCCCTCCTGCAAGTGGGTCTGTTTGGAGGGAGATCACCATAAGAAGGGCTATTGGGTTGCTAATAGGAGACCCCCTTTGGGGAGGGAAGAACGAAGAGAGCCTCAGAGAAGGGGCTGCTGGGTTTGGTTTGGTTTCCTTTTGTTTGGTTTTTATGGGAAGGAAGCCCATCATTAATTAGCTAACAAATTGCTCCTGCGGAGGGAGAAGAGGCGATGCCTGGCCTTTACAAAGAATGGCGGGGACGGTGGCTAAGCCCCCTCCTCATTTAATTCCCAGCACATGATGCACCATCATCCCATCATCCCCTTCGGATGCTCACATCCATACGCCACGTTCTCCGGCCTCCGGATTGACCCACAACCCAACCACGAACCGATGGATCCAAATGGCAAATAAAGAGATGCCACCTAAATGTTAGGGAGAAAAGCTTTAACTGTAAAAACTCTTTGGGTGGTGGAATATGGACTTCCTCGGAGGATGGTGGAGGACTCTATTTCTTTGGAGGCCTTTAAGCAGAGGCTGGATGACCGTCGTTCAGGAGTGCAGTAGTTGTGTCTTTCTGCATGGCAGAATGGGGTTGGATTAGATGACCCTTGGGGTCCCTTTCCATTCTCAGAGACGTTTCCTGTCTAAAGCGGAAATGCTACTAGTTTCAACAAGGGGACTGAAGGGACATTTCATTTAGGGACAGAATTTTTCTTTGGAAGTGTGTGTGAAGCCTTCCTTTTGTTCCTCGCCCGGTTGTGTTATACCCATGGTTGTACCACAATGTCAATAAAAAGGAAAACGCTCTCTTTTTAAAAAAGATTCCTCTTTTTTAAACTGGGGAAAAGGTGCGATATAGACATAGCTCCTCTTCCTTCTCCTCTAATATTCCTGAAATGTTTGGAATGGGTCGCAATAGGTCTTCCGTGCATTGAATCCATGCAAATCCATGCAAGAAGACATGTCATACGTATTTTGTGTATTTTGATCAATCCCACAAAGATCTCCCTGTTTGTGGATTTTGGATGTTATTGTAACATACTACACGGCCAACACGGCTACCCCTGGATACGTTCCATGCACCGAACTGGTTTCCCCCTCTAATCCCAGTCTTCCCAGTAGCTCACCAACTGGGAACGGAGAGTCTGCATAGTCATGATGGGCACAATCCTATCCCTCTGCCACGAAAACAGTTTAACTTCCCAGTCTTTTCTGGTTTTCGGAGGCCTTTAAACAACTCCAAGGGCCTCTCCTCTTTCTCCCCCCCCCCCGCCTTGCATTACATCTGGAAGGAAAGGCGAAGGGATGGACCCCCCCCAATTCCCAACAGACACACAGCCAGGTTTTGGGGGGAGAGGGGTCTTGGCCCTGGGCTGAAAGGCGGAGGCGGGCCACAATTTTCCACGCTGGGAGATGCCAGCCTTCCCAAGGAAAAGACATCAATATCCTCTGTGAAAGGGGGCATCAGACAGGCTTTATTATTGTTATTATTTTGGGGTGGGGGGTGGACCCCCCCATGTGTTGTGGTTGGCTGAGTTGGGGGCACAACACGCAACCAAGCGTCATTGAAACCCAAACACACAGACAGACACACACACAACCCGATGCTGAGACAGGATCTGCAGGAGCAAAGGTTGGCTCCATCTTCCTTTGTGCGCCCAGATTTCCCCCTTTGCAACTCTTGGGACACAGGGAAGGAAGGGGGCTTCTTGGGGTCTGTCCCATCATCCCCACCACATCCAGGAAAGGAGACCTGCAAGAACAGCCCCAGCATCCCTGGAAGCCAAGGGAAATGCACCCAGAGTTCTCACAATGGTCGCTGTGTGTCTTTGCGTTGTGCTATCCTCAGAGTTTTCTTGGAGAAGTCTGTTCAGAGGAGGTTTGCCTTCCGAGGCTGAGAGAGTGGGACTTGCCCAAGGTCACCCACTGGGCTCTCATGGCCGAGTGGGGATTCGAACCCCTGTCTTCCTAAATTCCTAGTGCGTGCCTTCAAGCCAACACTGACTTCAAGACAAACCAGTCGGAAGGGTTTCTTGGAAAGGTTGATTCCAGAAAGTGTGACCTGCCCAAGAGTTTCCAGGGCTGGGCAGGGATTTGAACCCCAGACTCCCAGATTCCTATGCAACACACAAACCAACCACTTCTCCTAGGGTTTTCTTGCCAAGATTTCCTCAGGGCTGGTTGGCCACCATGGAAGCCCACCGACACTCTCTCAGCCTCCGAGGGTGGCCATGGCAAGCCAGCTCCCTTTGAAGAAACCTCAAAGCCCCAAAGAAAACCCTATGACAGCTTCGCTTTAAAGTTTCCATCATTTGGAAATGGCTTCAAGGCACGCAACAGCAGCAGCAACAACAGACTGGGAATCGGTGGCCCAAGGATGGCAACTGTGTTTCTGTGACCTCAATGATCCAGGAATGAGGATAGCAGATCCTTCTTGGTTGGGGATGATGGTCAGCGTCTCCCTCTTTGCAAGGCGGGGGATTTGGGGCTTGGAGGAACATTTCATAGGAGCTTTGGATCCTGGGGCTGGAGAGGCAATGAGATGCCTGCCTTTTCCTCCTCCTGCACACTTCCTTGTGTGAGTGTTCATTGGCATTCCTCACCACCACCACCCCCCCAAAAAAGGCCACTCTCCCCCCCTCCTGGCTCCCACCGCCAAGCTGGGCCTGGAGAACATCTGGGGTTTTGTCTGGGGCACCAAAGCGAATTGCCTTTTCTCTGGGAGGAGGAGGAGGAGGAGGAGGAGGCCGTGAAAGAGTCCCTTCAGGGGGGCAGGAGAGAGCGAGGAGAATTGGACCCACGCCCCAGAGACCCCCCAGTGCCCCCCAGGAGACATTTCCCACATGGACTTTGGGGCTCCCCTCCAAAGGGAGGGACTGGAACAGGGCTGGGCACCTTGAGGGCATCTAGGCCGACCCCAGAGCAAGAGGGAAGGGAGGAGAGAAGGTGGCATGGCTTGCTCTTTCCTTCCTTCCTTCCTTCTTTCTTTCCATCATATTAACATGTTGTGTGTGTGCGCGCATTGTGTGCCTTCAAGTCATTTATGGCTTATGGCAACCCTAAGGCAACCCTAATTGCTCAACTAATTGCAGTAACGCATCTGAGGAAGTAGACTGAAGTCTAGGAAAGCTCATGCTGCCAACTTCTTTCTTTCTTTCTTTCTTTCAGTGAGTCTCAGAGGTGCTACTGGAGCTCTCTACATACTAACACGGCCATATCTTTGAATTCTGCTCAACTAATTCTCTCTCTTTTTCTTTCTCTTTCTCTCCATCATATTGACATCCTATTAACATGTCACCCCACATTTACGTCATCTACTACGGCGTCACTTCTTCCTCTTAATAGTCTTATTTTGGTATTGTTGCAGTCATCTGATCGATCCAGTGTCCCAAAGAGAGAGCCATAAGGAAAAGGGCAAAGTTTTGGGGGGGATTTTGATTTTTCTCAGGACTACAGATTTCCCTTCAGGTCTGGATTTTCCCAACAGAGCTTGGAAAAGTTACTTTAAGGGGAAGGCAAAACATCCTGGCAATCAAAGGGTTCCTTGCAAATCATCTGGTGGTCTTGGACCTTACAAAAAAATAAATAAATTGGGCTTGCTAAGAAAAGAGGAGACCTGCATTTGACATTAAATCAGATGTTGAGTCGTAAGGTCTTTTGCAAACCCTCTTGACTCAATGGTCCTCCTCTAACTGGAACTAAGCAATTGGATGCAGACATAAGAGGCATGCAAGGGTTGGAGTAGGGACCTTAAGCCGGGAAGCAAGGGCCTACATTTCCCAAGGGTTCCTCCTCCTCCTCCTTTCTGGAGGGAGGTTCCCCAACCTCAATGCAGCCATTCAAATGCAAAGTGACCCCCCAAATAAAAAGCCTGCCAACCTAGAGGGCCAGGGCAGAGAAGAGAGGATGGGTGCGGACTACAGATCCCAGGAGAGGAGGGCAGCCAGCTCTTTCCGCAAGGTTGGTGGCTCCTGAGCTGGGATGGGACAGAGAGAGAGAGAGAGAGAGAGAGAAAAGAGAAGGCCGATCCCCATCCCATACTTTAATTCTTCCCCTTCTTTTCAGCTCCAGAGGCCTGGCCTGGGTTGCATGAAGGCGAGACGAAGGTGCCCCTGAGCATGCACAGAGTGCCTTTTTCTTCCCGACTCAGAGGATGTGCAGTTAATAGCAGATTTGCAAAGCTGCTCTGATTTGGAAGCATTGGCATCCATCCCTTGAGTCGCATGGAGGCCCCCTGCAAAAAATGTGCATTTAAAAATAAGGCACTCTGTATGTTCCCAGGGGCCCTTTCTGGTCTCTGGATTCTGTACTTGGGTAAAAGAAAGCCGGTGTGATATGCTGCCCGAGAGTTGTCTTCCATGTTTCTACTTTGCATAGAGAGAGTTAGTGGTTTGAGTGCTCGAGAGCAGGTTCGAATCCTGCTCAGCCATAGAAACCCATTGGGCGGCTTTGGTCAAGGTGCACTCTCTCTCGGCCTCAGAGGAAGGCAAAAGCAACCCCCTTCTGAACAAATCTAGCCTAAAAACCCATGGCAGCATCACCTTTAGGGTCTCCATCAGTTGGAAATGGCACAAAAACACCATTAATGTGGTGGGGGAAATGCACTCTGTATGTTCTCAGGGACCCTTTCCTCTCCTGCGTTCCAGAACTTAGCCTTGACTGGGAAAGAGATTCCCTTGGGAGCCAATTTTGGGTTAATTTCTAGGGAATTCAGCCCTGTTTGTACCTTCTCAGGTCTCCAAGCCCCTCATGGAGAAGAAGAGGCGGGCGCGCATTAATCTTTCCCTGGAACAACTCAAGGCCCTGCTGGAGAAACACTATTCCCATCAGGTGAGGCTCTCCTTCTTTCAGAGAACCATTGAACCATTGAGTCGGAAGGGACCCTCAAAGGCCATCTACTCCAACCCACCCCTCAATGCAGGAATCTGCTGCGGAAATCGATGGGGTCATGAAGGTCATCCTAAGAGGTTTCGGGAAGGCCTTGACTCATCTCTTCTCTCGCTTTGCTTTTCTGCAGATCCGAAAACGCAAACTAGAGAAGGCGGATATTCTGGAGCTGAGCGTAAAGTACATGAAAAGCCTGCAGCACCCGGTCCCAGGTAAAATAAATAAGTAAAATAGCAAATGATTCAAGGAATAGGAATAAGAAATAGGAATTTGGATTCAGAAGACTTGCTTTTTCTGTAACCCTACAGAAACCCTAAACAAATAATCAACTGATCAACTTTAAACAAAGAAGAAGAAGAACTAAAACCAGTTGCCAGCTTCTTATCTTTCCCCTCACTTTTCCACCACCAGTTTTTATTGTACATTTTGGCAGACTCAAAGTGACCTGACTGCCATTTTGGCTCATTTTGGAGGAGATTGTAACAATTATTTCTGATTTTTCGGTGGTATAGGGCGCTTTGGAAGCTCAGGAGAAGAAAACCACTTCAGCCTGGGCACTTTATATAAATACAGCTTGGATATTTATTTTATAAAACTGCTTCTAATTTAAAGCTGCTGCCTGCAGAAATGTGGCGCCTGCAACTCTCCCTGTGGCCACCGGGTGGCA
The DNA here is from genome assembly GCA_026167975.1 of Phrynosoma blainvillii. NCBI lineage: Eukaryota > Metazoa > Chordata > Lepidosauria > Squamata > Phrynosomatidae > Phrynosoma > Phrynosoma blainvillii. The sequence continues at coordinate 5,827,121 of JANUYF010000015.1, forward strand.
CTGTGGCACTGTTTGCCCTTAAGGCTGTACAAGGGTGACATCTGGTGGCCATTCTCTGTCATTACAGACAAGGAATAAAAATACAGATAGTTATATTGAATGCAAGAGTTTTTCCTGGAATCTCTTCAGAAAGTGCAATTATGAGACCTTCTGTAAAATGCTGAGCCTTCATCCTTTATTATTTTATTCATATCCCTCCTTCCTTCTGAATTGTGGCCCAAAACAACTTGCAACAGGCCTAGAATAAAGATGGATGCCACTTAAACAGGGCATGAGTCAATCCTTGTGAATCCTGGGAATTGTAGCACCAGGGAGTAGCATTGCACTCTATCAGGGAAAATTCCAAGGACCCCTCAACCAAACTAGAAACCGCAGGAATCCAAAGGATGTGGTCATGGCAGAGAAAGTGGGATTAAAGTGCCTTCTTGGCCCTCCGCTGTACTAGCATTGCACTCTGTCAAATAATAATAACAATAATAACAATAATAATAGTCATGATCATAATAATCCAGATTAAAGTGCTTTCTTGGCCCTCTGCTGTACTAGCATTGCACTCTGTCGAATAATAATAATAATAATAATAATAATAATAATTTTTAAAAGGATTTTTAATGACCTGACTGCCATTTTGGCTTATTTTGGAGGTGATTTTAACAATTATTTCTGATTCTTCGGTGGTATCGGAAGCTTTGGAAGCTCAGGAGAATAAAACTACTGAATCCTGGGCATTTTATATAAATGCAGCTTGGATATTTATTTTATAAAACTGCTTCTAGCTTTATTATGCTGCTGCCTGCAGAAATGTGGCGCCTGCAACTCTCCCTGTGGCCACCGGGTGGCACTGTGGCACTGTTTTCCCCAAAGGCTGTACAAGGGTGACATCTGGTGGCCATTCTCTGTCATTGCAGATAAGGAATAAAAATACAGATAGATATATTGAATGCAAGAGTTTTTCCTGGACTTTCTGCAGAAGGAACAATTATGAGACCTTCTGTAAAATGCTCAGCCTTCATCGTTTATTATTTTATTCATATCCCTCCTTCCTTCTGAATTGTGGTCCAAAACAACTTGCAACAGGCCTAGAATAAAGATGGAGGTCACTTAAACAGGGCATGAGTCAATCCTTGTGAATCCTGGGATTTGTAGCTTCCTTCTGAATTGTGGTCCAAACCAGAGGAATTGCTTTAGCATCAGAAGCATCCATTTCCCAAACTTCCCCTTGCTAGGATCCTATGCCCTTTGCATGGATGGCCTCAGCCTCCCTTCCAAGGGCCCTGCTCTACGTTTCCCATCTCTCCCAGGGACACATCTTCAAGGAGCCATACACACGCTGCCCCAATAGAGAGAGCACTATGTCTCCCACTTCAGCTGCTATGGCTCTTGCCATTGAGGGAAGGGGCACTTAAAATCCCCACCTTCTGCCTTGCTGAACTACAAATCCCACAAGTCCAGAAGATGGTGCCATGGCAGATACCCACGAATACATCACTCATATATATATATATATATATATGTATGTATACATAATATATATGGAAGTTGCAGTGGCAGTTAGTGTGGAATATAACACACACACACGCACACATATATGGATGTTGCCATGGTAGTTCAGTGTGGAATACAGCACTCTAATTGCTATATATATATATATATATGTGTGTGTGTGTGTGTGTGTATGTGTATATATATATATATATATATATATATATATGAGACTTGCATGGCAGTGTGGAATATAGCACCCTAATATATATATATATGGCTCATTTTGGAGGAGATTTTAACAATTATTTCTGATTTTTTGGTGGTATAGGGAGCTTTGGAGGCTCAGGAGACTAAAACCACTGCAGCCTGGGCACTTTATATAAATGCAGCTTGGATATTTATTTTATAAAACTGCTTCTAGCTTAAAGCTGCTGCCTGCAGAAATGTGTTCCCTGCAACTCTCCCTGTGGCCACCGGGTGGCACTGTGACACTGTTTGCCCCAAAGGCTGTACAAGGGTGACATCTGGTGGCCATTCTGTGTCATTGCAGATAAGGAATAAAAATACAGATAGATATATTGAATGCAAGAGTTTTTCCTGGAATCTCTCCAGAAAGTGCAATTATGAGACCTTCTGTAAAATGTTGAGCCTTCATCGTTTATTATTTTATTCATATCCTGCCTTCCTTCTGAATTGTGGCCCAAACCAGAGGAATTGCTTTAGCATCAGAAACATCTATTTCCCAAACTTCCCCTTGCTAGGATCCTATGCCTTTTGGCATGGATGTCCTCAGCCTCCCTTCCAAGGGCCCTGCTCTACGTTTCCCATCTCTCCCAGGGACACATCTTCCTTAGGCCAACCAAAAGACCCATGAGACTGAAAGAGGGATGCAAGATTTCAAGGAGCCATAGACACACTGCCCCAATAGAGAGAGCACTATGTCTCCCACTTCAGCTGCCATGGCTTTTGCCATTGAGGGAAGGGGCACTTAAAATCCCCACCTTGTGCCTTGCTGAACTACAAATCCCAGGAGTCCAGAGGATGGTGCCATGGCAGATACCCACGAATACATCACTCATATATATATATATATATATATGGAAGTTGCAGTGGCAGTTAGTGTGGAATACAACACACATGCAAATAATAATAATAATAATAATAATAATAATAATAATAATAATAATAATAAAAATAAAAATAAATTTAAAAAGGATTTTTAATGACCTGACTGCCATTTTGGCTCATTTTGGAGGAGATTTTAACAATTATTTCTGATTTCTTGGTGGTATAGGGAACTTTGGAAGCTCAGGAGAATAAAACCACTGAATCCTGGGCATTTTATATAAATACAGCTTGGATATTTCTTTTATAAAACAGCTTCTAGTTTAAAGCTGCTGCCTGCAGAAATGTGGCTCCTGCAACTCTCCCTGTGGCCACCGGGTGGCACTGTGACACTGTTTTCCCTTAAGGCTGTACAAGGGTGACATCTGGTGGCCATTCTCTGTCATTACAGGCAAGGAATAAAAATATAGAGAGATAGATTGAATGCAAGAGTTTTTCCTGGAATCTCTCCAGAAAGTGCAATTATGAGACCTTCTGTAAAATGCTGAGCCTTCATCGTTTATTATTTTATTCATATCCCTCCTTCCTTCTGAATTGTGGCCCAAAACAACTTGCAACAGGGCTAGAATAAAGATGGAGGTCACTTAAACAGGGCATGAGTCAATCCTTGTGAATCCTGGGATTTGTAGCTCCAGGGAGTACCATTGCACTCTATCAGGGGAAATTCAAAGGACCCCTCAAGCAAACTAGAAACCCCAGGAATCCAAAGGATGTGGCCATGGCAGAGAAAGTGGGATTAAAGCGCCTTCTTCTTGGCCCTCTGCCGTATTAGCATTTCACTTGGAATAATAATAATAATAATAATAACCATAATAATAATAATAATAATAATAATAATAATAATAATAATAATCACTATAATCATGATCATAATAATCATAATAATCATAATCATGAATTTAAAAAGGATTTTTAATGACCTGACTGCCATTTTGGCTCATTTTGGAGGAGATTTTAACAATTATTTCTGATTTTTGGGTGGTATAGGGAGCTTTGGAAGCTCAGGAGAATAAAACCACTGAAGCCTGGGCACTTTATATAAATTCAGCTCGGATATTTATTTTTTAAAACTGCTTCTAGCTTAAAGCTGCTGCCTGCAGAAATGTGGCTCCTGCAACTCTCCCTGTGGCCACCGGGTGGCACTGTGACACTGTTTTCCCCAAAGGCT